>CM054057.1:60312008-60605895 GCA_028641055.1 Alopecurus myosuroides | reverse complement strand
CAAGCAAATAATAAAATAAAATAAAAATGCTAACGCAACCACAAGTAGCCGCGTCACTAGAAAAACAAAAAGAAAACATTAACGAAACTAAGAGCATCTTCAGTCGCGCCCCCCAATATGTGTCCGGATCGGCGCTCAAAGAGACCCTTTGGAGGCTCGTTCGGACGAAACAAGGTCTTCGGGGGCATCTCTCTTCCACTCACTGCTCCCATGCAATGGCAAGAGGTGTAAATAGAGACATGCATGTAGCCATTTTGGAAAGAAAAAGTGGGGATACCGTGGTGTGAGAGAAATGAGAAGAGAGAAAAGGGATCTTTCATTTGTGTGGCTGTGGTTGCATGCGAGTCTCGTCCCGGGGGAGCCCCTATGCGGAGGGGTTTGCTTGGGGTTCCGGACGGGAACAAGGGGGTCTTCCGGACGGGAGGGGCCTTTGGAGGACGCGAGTGGGCGCGGTTGGGAATCGTCCGGACGGGAAAGAGCCTTGGGACCGCGTTTGGGGGCTACGACTAGAGATGCTCTAACCAGTTTGTACCGCGCGGTTAAGGCAAAACTGTTAGGATTATGTGATGTCATGCAAAAAGGAAAAATATATATGAAGTGTTACTTGACTTCCATTATATGTTGTTTTCTTGATTGTGTACGCAAAAATTAATTTTTATATTTGACTCCATTGACCCACTAACTCACAAAATGCTTTAAAAAGTTTGGAGTAGCTGGACTTCAAGTTTAATGAAGTCAACCCATTAATAGCACTATCGACTATCTACAAGAACGTCCCTTACACTAAAAAATATTTGATCTTAATGATATGTGAGGGGCTAAATATCCACTTATTTTCAAAACCGACGAGTATATCCCTCTAGTAAAAAAACCAGGCTTAATGAGACAACTGAGGTTAACCCAAGGTCTTGATCACCGATAAACTGCGGGCACAACCACCCTACTAATGATCCAATAATATGTTGGTTCTCAAGACAGATATATTTCGAATTTGAGCAAAAGTTTATTTCAACTTAAAGTTTTCTTGCTGAGGCATTTTAGCTTGAAGTTATAGTCCTGAAAATCTAGAATAACATAGCATCAAACCAAGAGCTATGCCAAGCCCAAGATGTGCATAGAACGGATATTTGATTATCTATAATTAGGAAAAATGGTGATGCTAGAATAGTATTATCAGCGTCAACATGCTAGATTGTTCTGAATTAACGTAAATGATAAGTTTTTTTTAAATCTTTGGTATCAACAACGCGGATCTGCGAACATGCTGTTACGGAAATTTCAAATGAATTTAGTATAATATATATTTCCTGAAGATTTTCACTGAGATAGATAGCTTGATGCGTAGGATTAGAAATATGAACATTGGTTCAATAATAATGAGAACCAATTGAAAAAAAAAATCATGTCGGTCTAATGCTTTAGAAATATGTACTTGGCTCATGGGATTTGAAATGATTATTTAGTGAAGACATATAGTATACATGATTTATTATAAAGCTAAAATTATATTACCAAGTTGCCATAGTCATGTGATAGGAAAACTAATACATATTAGGGGGTTGAAAAGTGTGGATAACAGGAAGAGAGGGAAAGTAAGTAATAGAGTAATAGAAGGTGTTATAGAATATGATGATATTGAAATTAGGGAAATTTTTAATATCAATTTTCCCATAAATTAACAATATTCATATTTACAAACCGGTGATATTTACTTCACATGATATTTCTGAGGGGTGTGCCTAATAATATTGTTCAGATGTAAATAGTTTCAGAATTCATGGAACCATAAATCTATTTCTCAAACACGCTCAATGAATCTAAGATGTTTCCCTCGCATTTGTGAGGGCCCTGGCTAGTTAGGATATAAAGTTGAACATAGCTGAAAAAACCTAGTCATTTATAGAGCAGTATAAGCGCATTTTGCACTTGAAATGATTGGTGCATGTAACTCGATAATTCATGCATAGACGTCAGGGATAGAGTCAGAAAACATGAGTAATTAGAAAGAAACCAAGTGCTTGACATGCATGTAACTATAATATACTCTTTAGTTGATATAGACTTTAGTCGTCTTTTCCATTAGTTTCGATGCTATATGACCTGCCGAGATGCACGGTGCACCCACGTAATTGCAAATTTTGAAATTATATGTACCAAATGAAGTGTGCCTGCACTAATAATGCCACCTTCATGTAGAATATATTACATAAATATGTGCTAGTAATTAACATATGCATGAATGTGTGGTAATATGTTCGAACTTACTTTTTAGTTCCAAGTGATTGACGGAGTTGGTGGATGAGTTGGCTTTCATCCAAATCAGATAGATTATTCAGACTGTTGTACTTTTGGTGGTCAAGCTCGTAGAGAAGTTTCTTGAAAACTTTCTTCACATCAGGGATTCCAAGATACGGGCACAAAAAGCCGCACAATCAAATCCCTTATGAAGTTCATCATACACTGCTTTGGCAAAGAGTGGTCTTACCCAATCCTCCAAACTCCAACAATGGAGAGTATCTTGGGCACATGGTCTGCTTCAACGACCCATGATAATCCCGTCTCTTGCATCATCCATGCCAACGAGCGTGTGTTTTCTCGTACAGAACTGACAGGAGGGGGGGTCGATGGTGGTGCTGGTGCCGGGGGGCTCCATGTGGTTCCAGCAGCTGGAGCGTGTACACCATCCCCACCACGTCTCCTGTACCGGTCCATCTCGGCTGGCCACCTCCATGGACCTTCCCCTTGATGCACTAACTAGAATTCAATTGTTTGCCGTGTATCAGATATACACCGGCGAAGACACAAAAAGACTCGGCAGTAAGTTACGCCGAGTGCTACACTCGGCGTACAGCACTCGGGCGTAATTTAGCTCGGCAACAGAAGGTACGCCGAGTGTCAACAACTGCGGGTTGCTCGGGAAACTATTCGCCGAGTCTTTGGGCTAACACTTCGGCAAAAAAAAGGTCTGACAGCTCCACGTCCAAGTCCGCAACGGAACGGGGACGAAAATCTTTTTGCCGAGTGTCCCTGTCAGAGGGACTCGGGCGAACATATTTCGTCGTGGGAAACAGGGGAGACCGCCACGTGTGCAGAGTTCGCCGAGTGTAACACTCGGCGTACCGTCGCCCAGGGGAGCGCTCCTGGCCCGCCACGTGTGCACAGTTCGCCGAGTGGTTACACATCGGCGTACCGCCGCCACAGAGGAGCTCCCCTGGCCTGCCACGTGCACACTGCTTCGCCGAGTGCCTACTCGACAAGACTCGGCAATACAGTTCGCCGTGTCCGTGCTACACTCGGCGGACATTTCCGCCGAGTGTCGCACTCGCGTACCTTCGCTCCAGAGGGGCTTCCCCTGGGCCTGCCACGTGCACCTTCTTTGCCGAGTGTGACACTCGCAATGTTTGCCCTCCCAGGCGCCCAGGCTGGCCCCTGGCAACGGTGTTTGCCGAGTGTTTCTGGGCCACTCGCAAAGACCGTGGCCAGGGGGCCAGCCTGGGCGCCTGGAGGGCAACAATTGCCGAGTGTAACACTCGCGGTATGTGCCATTTGGTCCTATGGCCGAGTGCAACACTCGGCATATCTGACCATTTGGTGCTGTTTTAATTATTTGCTGCATTTTGCTCAAATCCCTGCAAATGAAACCAATTTTCATATATATTCCATTTTGGACTCACAGAGGGTTCACAACACACAGTATTTTACTCAACACATAAATATCACTCATTCTATATACAAACTCACAACACATACATATATAGCATCGCAAATATCCATACATGTATTTCCATCACACATAGTAAGTTCAAAATGGTTCAACACACAACTTATTCAAGTTCAAAAGACATTGTCATCACAACCAACACATAGTATTCTCAATACAAAGCTTCATTGTTTCCTTAATGCAAACCTACAAGTGAACAAGCAAAATGATTAGTTTTGAGCCGTGCAAGTGAGCATGAGAAGCAAAACAAATAAAGAAGCATGAGAAGCAAAAGAAATAAGAAAAATGGTATACTAACCTAGCATCAGTGCGGCGTCTTGGAGGTCGACGTCTCGGCATCTCCGGTGCCCGCTCCTTGCGACGTGTGGGATCCCTGCGATGCATTCCCCCCCTATTAACAACCGCATTAGTCGAGAGAAGCTAAATAATGTTTCATTGAGCAAGTTCAGGCCAACTTACAATGTTGAAGTTGAGTGGAGGGAGCTCAGGTAGAGGAGGAGCAGACGGACCGGCTGGGATAGCTCGCATCCTCTGCAATGACCAAGTGATCAATCCGTGAGTTAACATGCGTAAATCGATGAAAGGGTGGAATGGAAATGTGTTTTATGTGTGAAAACCGGTACCTCGAGCATCGCCGCCATGAATGCCTGCTGGGAAGACATCTGGTTCTCCATCATCTGCATCTTCTCTTTTGACTCCGCCGCCTCTCTTTTGCTTTGTTCAAGTTCAGCCTACGGTATGTGAAAATGTCATTAAATATGCAATGCAAGCATGTATAGAAAGCGAAGATAAGATTGACCAAGGAAATTGTTTGTGTTCATACCTGAAGTGTGGCGACGGCAGTCAGTCCTGGTCGTGGGCGGCGCTCAATAGACGGCGATGAGCTCGTCTGGCCGGCACGGATGTGCGAGAGCGATGGAGTACCTGATGTGTCGAAGGCACCATCGGCAAAGGCAAACCGGCCGTTCTTCCGACCCTCTCCCGCCAACAGAGCGACCCTAGGGTCATAGGGGGTCGTCAGTGGGTCGGCGTCGGGGCCGTGCACCTCCTTCAACTTCTCGGTGTACTTGTCCCACTTCTCGCCGGTTTGGGGGTTGATCCATTGCTTCTCAACCGGTACATCCGGCTTCAGGACCTTGGGCCTCCGGGTCTCACAGAATGCCACCATGCGAGTGATGACCCTGCCCTTCTTTGCTTTCTACAATTCAAAGAAAAATGATCAGCACAAACTCTCATCTTAAGAATGAAACGGCGTATGGAATTATTAGCAAAACAATTCCTTACCTCTCTCTGGACGCGGCCGGTGAGGGTGAGGCCGCCTTGACGGTGTCCATCACCAAGCATAAGGCGCCGCTCCCGGCACTCGGCGTGCTGGTTCTTGTATGCGTCGCTCGTCCACTTCTTGACGATCTTCTTGAAGCAAGGCATCTTGTTGGCCAGCCACTGAGGAACCACCTGTTAACAAAAACAATCCATATGAGTAGTTCTTTGCCGCGGGAATGTATGGATTAAAATGAAAATGATGCCATTACCGCTAAGTATTGCACCGCTGACATGTGTATCTGTCGTGCATCCGTCTTCGTCAGCTTGGTGTTCATGTGCTTCGCGTAGAACTTCACCACGCAAAGCACACGTGCCTCGTATAGCATGTCGCGGATGAGCTTCTTGGCCATTCTAATGAGCACCACCCTGGCCTTGTCCTCCATACCCGGGGCGCAGGTGAAGTAGTCCTACAACCATTAAGCATACGATAAAGACATTAGAAGGATATTTAAAGAGAAATACACATGTCAGCGGTGAAGACAAATACATACCCAGAAATCGGCGACCACTCGGAGGCCCAAGTGGCCATACACCCGTCCATGCTTGTCCGCCACGTCCTCGACCCTCTCATAGTCCTTCCAGGACCACGCTGGCTCCCGAGTGCCGTCCTCCAACGTGACCAAGCCAGGGTAATACTTCTTGCAAAGAAGCCCCAAGATGCCGCTCATGGTCCGTGGTGGTGGAACGTCCCCAAGCCACTCCAACGACCTGCACAAACAAGTAGAAGAGTCGGTGAGCTTTCGATGACATAAATGAGGCAGAAACAAAGTAAATTGTAATTACAACAATGTCCACTTACTTATCTCCGTCGACGGTGACAACTATCTCCTTGAAGGGGTATGGAGGCTTAGGGAGCCTAGATACCCCTCGGAGCCAAACTTTTTGGCCGGGGGGTGCCACTTTCCCTAAGTCAGGGAGAGGGTGGGCAAACAAGTCCTCGGGCTCGTCCTCCGGATCCGACACCTCGACATCCTCCTCACCACCATCCTCTGACTCCGCTGAAGTGTATCGGTAGTCGTCCTCGGAGTCCTCCTCCTGCTGCTGCTGCTGCTGCTGCTCCACGTGCTCCTCCTCCGGCTGCTGCTGCTCCTCCTCCGAGTCCTCCTCCTCCTGCTGCTGCTGCTGCTGCTCCTCCTCCTCCTCGGAAGAAGAAGAAACGTGGGGCAAGGGACTACGTGAGCGCGTACCACCTCCCCGGCCTCTGGAACGTGCTCTGGAAGACGAGGGCGCGTCCACATGCTTCTTGCGCCGGATTCTCCCTATCTTCACTCGGCTGCCATCCTCTCTTCTAGCGTACAGAGCTTCCACTTGCGCGACTTTGCTCGCGGTCCGCTTCACCCCTTTTGGCTTGGCTTTCGGGGCCATGCTGCACTAACCTGTTATGAAAATGAGGGGTCCCGATTAGTACAAAGTGATAAAAAATGTCAAGTAATAGTCGAAATGCAATTAATGTTGTAAATAAAAATACTAATGATACCAAGCGTAAGAAAACTAGAATAAAAAAATGCTAATGATAGTTGAAAGGCAATTAATAGTTGAGAGGCAACTAATATTTACAAGGCAATTAATAGTTGAAAGACAAGTAATAGTTGTAAATAAAATACTAATGATATATACCAAGCATAAGAAGACTGGAATAAAAAAATGGTAATGATAGTTGAAAGGCAATTAATAGTTGAAATCAAACTAATACATAACAATAGAGAAATTAAAAAAAATATTACAACCTTGTGATTCATAACCCATTAATGCTTAAAATCCTGCTTAAAATCCTGACATTTGTCATGTGCACGATTTTCTGCTGAAAATCTCCTCCCATGAGCTTGAACAACCTGATCTTGTTCACGGCCATGTGCTCCCAGAAGTAGTGCTCTTGCCACTCCCTGCACCGATATTTTGGTGACCAAAATAACAGCGCAGGGAGTGGCAAGAGCACTACTACTGGGAGCACATGGATGTGAACAAGATCAGATTCTTCAAGCTCATATGGGAGGAGATTTTGAGCACACAATCGTAAGTGCTTGGAGACTCTAAGCACCATGACAAATGTCAGGATTTTAAGCGCAAGTAATGTAATTATACATTCACGATTACATAATTGGAACACAAATGGTTCATAACCCATTAATGCTTAAAATCCTGCTTAAAATCCTGACATTTGTCATGTGCACGATTTTCTGCTGAAAATCTCCTCCCATGAGCTTGAACAACCTGATCTTGTTCACGGCCATGTGCTCCCAGAAGTAGTGCTCTTGCCACTCCCTGCACCGATATTTTGGTGACCAAAATAACAGCGCAGGGAGTGGCAAGAGCACTACTACTGGGAGCACATGGATGTGAGCAAGATCAGATTCTTCAAACTCATATGGGAGGAGATTTTGAGCACAAAATCGTAAGTGCTTGGAGACTCTAAGCACCATGACAAATGTCAGGATTTTAAGCGCAAGTAATGTAATTATACATTCACGATTACATAATTGGAACACAAATGGTTCAGAACCCATTGTCTAAATCCTTGGGATCATAGCTTGGACCGGGATCATCGTCATCATCGCTATCACGAGTATACCACCACTCTTCCATGTAGTTCGGTGGTGGACCTCTCGGCTCCTCGACATCAGGCAAGTGGAGACGCTCAAGTAGTTCAACGTCCTTAGAGTTAAGAACGGATGGATCGTCGCCTTGCCCATTATCGACTCCCATGCCGACATCATCATCGTCGTCTTCTTCCATTTCATCAATGGTGGACAAGTCGATGATGAACTCGCCGGTGAGCCCATCGTCTTGATAGAACTCTCCCTCATATGTGCTGGGGTTTATGCGCTGGTGGTAATCGTCATCGTTTGGAGGAGGTGGTCTATTACGCGGTGGAACTGTGATCACGACATCCCACCCTTGGAGGCGTTTCATAGTTTTGCATGGGTAGGGGAGATAGAAGACTTGGGTGGCATGTTGTGCAATGATGTAGACATCATCTGACCCATAGACAGATGCCCGATCAATTTCGACCAAACCAATGGCAGGATTCCGTCTCACTCGGCTCGGATCAAACCAATGGCATTTGAATACAACCGGATTCTTCGTGCCAAAATGGAAGTCCAGCTCATACATTCCCTCGACCATACCGAAGTAATCACCACCGGCGTGGGTAAATACCCCGAAATTGTTTGTCTTCCGGTTGGGCCGTTTCTCATCGTAAGAACGGGTATGGAAGCGATACCCATTCACATCGTAAGACTTAAATGACTTCACGGAGTAGGTGAAGCCCCGGGCAAGTTGCCTCAACTCATGACTCATTTCCTTGTCGGTTAAAGCCTACATGTTCAATACGAGAAGTTCGGTCAATAAGTTCGCCGTAATATGTGGCTTGAGCTAGAAACCATGTAAGAAAGGAGATTACTTTTGCGGCGAACCAACTAATAAAACCACCGCCTCCTTTGCCACCCTTCTTAAAAAGGTCCGACTTCTCGGCGTAGGTAGGTTCTCGCGGATGATGTTTCCAGGTTTCTTGCTCAAATAACCTAAGTGTGGGATCAACAAGAAGGGGAGTTAGACACAATTTGAGGGAATGAAAGATTGTGAAAATTAGGTGTTGAGCACTTACTCAATGTAGGGTTTTACTTCCACCGTGTTCTTCAAGACACACGAGAAAATAGCCGTCCATTGTTCATGTGAGTCTATTTGCTCTTGCTTCGCGCCACTTGATCTGCCGCCGAGCCCTGCGAGTATGCTAAGCTCTGGTGCATCGGCGGGGTCGGAGTCATTATTGTACCGAGAAACCGGATTATGACGAGTGGGAAGACTGTCATGATAGTATTTTGTCGTGAAGTTTGCCACCTCCTCGTTGAGGGTTGCCTCACATATGGATGCTTCTATGCGACATTTGTTGGTGCTTTTCTCTCGAAGTTTCTTTTGCTCTCTCTCGGTTGAAAACATCCAGCGGTACTGCACAGGGCCCCCCAATCGTGCCTCTTCCGGGAGATGCAAGAGCAAGTGTTGCATCGGATTAAAGAAACCGGGAGGAAAGATCGCCTCTAGTTCCACGATTAGCTCGGCGGCCTGTTCCTCCAACTTTGCAACCACATCTCTATCTAATTCCTTGGCACAAAGCTGACGAAAGAAAAAGCTCAACTTGGCTAGCACTAGCCAGATTTCCTCGTCAACATAGCCTCGAATCATGACGGGCAAAATCCGCTCAATCCATACGTGGTAGTCATGACTCTTGAGCCCCGTTATCCGCAGCCCAGCGAGATTCACTCCCCTCATTATATTAGCTGCGTACCCGTCAGGGAAGAAGAGGCAGTCCAAGATCCACTGGAGAATTTCTTTCCTTTGGGCCCTCGTCAGGCAGAAAGGGGCCGGCGGCTTCGTCCAGGTCTTTTTGCTTTTTGTGGGTTCCTTCAAGTTTAGATGTTTCCTGTAACAAAGCTCGGCTTGATCGACTCTTGCCTTGACGTTATCTTTCGTCTTCTCAAGATCAAAAAGTGTTGACCAAAGGGCCTCAGCGATATTTTTTTCAGTGTGCATGACATCAATGTTATGTGGAAGAAGAAGATCCTGCATGTAAGGGAGCTTCCACAGGCATGAGATGTGAGTCCACTGGTGCCACTCTCCATACCCCAGAAAGCCGGTCCCCTCGGCATTGAGCTGTAGACTATCTAGCTGAGCCTTGACGTCTACACCGGTCATCAAAGTTGGTCGTGGCGCATCGACAGCTACATCTTTCATCCACTTCTTTGTGTTTCTCCTGTATTTGTGACCAGGACGAAGGAACTGTCGATGTTGGTCAAAGCATGAGTATTTGCCACCCTTTTTCAGCCAAAGAAAAGTCACAGCTTGGTAGCACACCGGACAAGGCCATTTCCCATGAGTACACCAGCCGCAGAATATCGCGCGAGCCGGAAGGTCATGAAGTGAAGTGAAGTACCAAACATACATATCGAAGTGCTTCTTTTCTATGACATCGTATGTCCGTACCCCGGTGTTCCAGGCAATGAGCAGATCATCTACCAGCGGCTCCATGAACACCGACATGTTCTTCCCCGGATACTCAGGCCCTGGAATTATAAGCGACAGGAACATGTTCTGCCGTTGCATGCACACGCCGGGGGGGAGATTCATCGGGATAACAAACATCGGCCAGCAGCTGTATGAGGCGGATGTCATACCATATGGGTTGAAACCATCGGTTGATAACGCAACTGCTACACTCCTAGGGTCACCCGCTTTCTTCTTATGTTTGCCAACAAAGTCCTTCCATGCTTCACCATCAGACGGATGTATCATCTTCTCAGGACGGTACCTCCTCCCATCTGACGGCCATCTCATCTGTTTTGCAGATTCCTCGGTCATAAAAAGCCTTTGGATCCGTGGTATGAATGGAAGATACCGAAGGATCTTTTTGGCGACTGTGAGCTGCGTCTTCTGACCATTACCATCGTCCACCTCCAGATACCTAGAGGCCCCGCATTTGACACAGTACTTTGTATGCTCGTGCTCTTTCCTGAACAACATGCAGCTCTTTGGACAACAATCTATCTTCGTATACGGCATCTTTAGGGAACCGAGGATTTTTTTCGACTCGTACATGTTTTTAGGAAGAAGGTGTACCGGCGGCAGGAGGGTGGCAATAACAGTCAGAAATGCATCAAAGGCGGCTATGCTTACATTGTGCTGGCTTTTTACCGCCATTAGCCGGCCGATGGCATCAAGTTGAGAAACTTGTGTATGCTCGTGCAGGGGTTTCTGTGTCTCAAACAACGTGTCATAGAACTCTTTAGTGCTATCATCGGCATCGTCAGGGGCATCTCCCTCGCCGGTTTGATTTTCAGGTGCTTGTGCATTAGTGAAATCCTCTAACATCCTATCAAAACCGGTATCAAAAACGGTCGCCGCATGCTGAGTGAGTGGTGCCACCTTCTTTGTCTTCTTCTTCCGGCGTACACGCTCAGCAGACTCGCCATGGTACACCCAACGGTAATAGTTTGGCATAAAACCATACTTCCCAAGGTGATCAGAAATGATTGTCCTCGGTTTCTCTGTCATGTTACGGCAACGACTACACGGGCACCAAACATCAGACGAATCATCAACTCTAGCAAATGCAAATTCCAAGAACTCGTCTGTCTTTGTAACCCATTCCATTGTCATCTCGGCAGCACTCGGTCGGCCACTGTACATCCACTCCCGGTCCTCCATATCCACACTGATGAATGCTCAGCCAGATCAACATATGTTTCAAATTTTAACAAGTTGTTTCAATTATTTAGAACATTACAAGTTTTACGCGTTGAATGCAGTCCTACATGTCTACTAGGTAAAGATAGGTCCTAATCCCACCCGTGGATGTGTAGCTTGTGTTTGTTTTCCATGTCTACTCCTATCCAAGACAGATTTCGGCAGCACCTCCCCGCTGTTCTCCTAATACACGTCTCGACCACGGGGGTCGAGAGAATGTGTACTCGGAGAACAACAGAGAGGCGCCACCGAAATCTGTCTCGGATAGGAGTAGAACATGGAAAACAAACACAGCTACACATCCACGAGCTGTCCAAAAACGTGGACAATTCGAAACAGTCGCGGTTATAAAAATATAGATCTTTGTATATAAATATATACAAAGAGTTCTATTTTTATAACTACAACTCTTCCGAACGGGAGACGCCTAGGGTAACGCGACTAGTTTGGTGATCTACACAAGAAAATCTAAAGATCGATTAAGGAGGAGGTTTTTACCCTCGAAGCGTGGCCGGGTGTCGACGAAGATGATCGCAGACGCTCCTGGCCTCAACCTCAGCAAACCCCCGCCTCACCAAACCCCGCTCCTGGCCTCAATCTCGATCCATGTCCTGCAAAAAGTAAATATGTAGTGTTAGTGTCATCTTATGACTGCATACTTGTAATTTCTCCAGAATTACACTCAACCATTGCATGACCTCACTTTAAAATAAAAGGTCAGATGTACCAATGACGGCAGCCTACAAAACACTTAACATATGAAACCAATAAACATAGAAAGTACAAGGGAGGGGCATGAAACTATCCAACATTGTTAGATTGCATACTAGCACAACATTGGCACTCCAAAATTGTCAACAACAGTAATCTAAACAGGTCTCAATTTATAAAATCACTTTAAACATGATCAAAAAGCACAAAATGGTTAGGCATTGGAGCAACAGCGATCCTGCCCCTTAAGAACATTCAGAGGCACACAAACTAATCGCATATAAGCCAAATGAGGGCTACTTCTTCCCAAGTACCAACAAACTACCACAAAATGGAGTAATGCAGAATAAACCAGAGAGGCAATGGTAAGCAGAACTTGTTTAAGCTATCTGATCAAGTTCAACAAAAGGGAAACAGCAGTCTTGAGAACAATAGCTGCTTAAAACCAGAGAGGCAATGGGCTCCAGTTTTAATATAATAGAAGCTGCTTTTAACATATACCAGGTTCATGTTAGATTAATTTGGGACGGATCTATTAATCTATTATATCTAGATAAAAGAGATGGATGTTCAGATATCTTGCAGTTGCAGGCAATCAGAAATGGTTGAATATTCACCGGCACGCTGTGGCTATCTCCTCCTCCCACAACAAGATCTCTGTTGGTAGCTACTTCTAGGCCAAGGTCCAAAACTTTTTGGTTGTGCTAAGAGAGGGGAACTGCTTCAACTGCATAATGAATCACACAAATCAATACAGCTTCAAATGAGAATATTAACACAATAACACATCCACATCTAATTATTTTCATATGACCATACCTTGTCGTCATACGGAAAAGCGCAGCTTATTGTTCCATCAATATGAGAGTTCAATAGAGAGCCACCACTTCCCCAAGACAGTGACGTTACTCCTGTTTAAAAGAAACTTGAATATTCATACACTATTGGTAATATGTCAATGCAGCAATGCTTAAGAAATATGATATACCATCTGTGTACTCAAGATTCTATTGAAACCCATATTGAAATGCTATAACATGGGCCTGGCTTATCTACAAATATACGCAACAATTGCTAATCGTGAGGCTGTGAGAAAAGACTGGGGAGATGAGGTCTTGGCCACGCAAGCCTGGTTGCTGTGATATTTTTCCGCAGCTTCATGTATTTGTTTCAGCAGAAAGTGCACGTTGGTAATCAGTACCTTTACCAGCTAGTACTATCTAGTTATGACTATTCACTGTCTATCGCAGAAGAGCTGAAGCGTTTCTCCCTACCGTGCAAGGAGAAGGTGCAGCTAGCGGGTTGTGCCACGATGACAAAAGAAGGCAGCATGCCAACGAATGGGCCAAGGAGAGGAATATGAGCTAGTTCATGACAAAGGAATGTGGCCATCCCAGGAGACACAACCGGCTGCCGTAGAAGTTGACATTCATATCTATGCACCGCAAGACCCAAAAGTATTTTGTCATGGTATACTATTGCTACACCCGGATCTATCATTTAGATATAAAAAAAAACGTTGTACTGCTTCCTTCTATGGCTCAGTGAATTTTACAATGAAAGAAGGAACTGGATCTTGTTCTGGTCACACCGGTGAGATGTCTGTGAGCTGCCAGTGGCAACCAAAAAAAGAGAGTCTATACCTAGGTCACTACATGAGAAGATCAAGCAGCACATAAGTTGCTGTGCTCATAAATATATGCCTACAACATGGCAATAACTTGCAACGGTTATTTTAAATTGTCATACTTCAGTCCAGTAACAGGAGTTGGGTATCATGCTAACAAACAAAAATATCAGTAAAAGTGGTACATTCTTCTGCCCCAAGCATGGTTGAACAATTGCGCTAGTTCTCTAAATGGTCTTCTGGTCGTTTTCTTCCGTGTGAGGGCATTTGGAAGAACGGATACAGCGGATTCGTGCTCATCAGATTCGTGCTCATCAGATTGAAAACAAAATGCATAATTTTTTGCTGATTGAAATCTACAACACACATCAAATGCGTGCTCATCAGATTCGAGGAACAGAAATTCAGAGAACATCTATAGGTGATAAAAATTCAAGTGGAATCTAGCGTACATGTTCTTTACATCCCCTAACCGAAACTACCACTAACAGCCCCTAAAACTAACCTAAACTAAAGCAAATCACGGAATCGAAGCAGCAGCATCACGGAAGCAGCAGCAGCAGCAGAATCAGGGAAGGGAAGAATCGAAGAGACTTACCTTGATAGATCTTGCTATCGGCGGAGAGGGGAGGACGGGGAAGAGCTCGGGGAAGGGGGCGACGCCCTGGCCTGGGGAAGGGGGTGAGCTCGGGGAAGGCGTGGATGGCGGCGCAGGAGGAACGTGGAGAGCGTCGGGGCAGTTTCTTCCTCGGCGGTGACGAGATGCGCGGCCGCTCCTCTGCTTCTTCGGGAGGGAGACGCGCTCCAGGGACAGCAAAGGTATGGTGGAGGAGGGGGAGGCTGCGGGGAGGAGGGAGAAGGGCCTGGCGGTGGCTCGGTGGGCGGCGGCAGGCGGCGGCGACGGAGACGGGTGGTGGCGGCTCGGGGGATTTTTTGGAGGGGGAGAGCTAGGGCGCGGCAACGAAAGGGAAAAGAGAGGGGGGAAAATTTCGCTAAGTACTTTCTCTGCCGCCTAATCTTTGCCGAGTATCGCTCTCTGCCGAGTGTATATTGTCGGGATACTCGGCATAGTTTGCCTGTAGGTTTGCCGATTCCCTCAATGCCGAGTGTCGCATACTAGAATACTCGGCAAAGTATTGGCCAATTTTAGTTACTTTCACCATTGGTCACTGTTTAAATATACAAAAAATAATATATTCATTAATATTAGTTCATATAGCATATATTCATTAATATTAGTTTTAGGCGCATCCCGACAATCCGGATCGAACCCATGTGCTCATACCCGGAAATTCTCGGATCTACAGATACAGGAGCCCGGAGGGGGTAGCAATGTGAATATCTTTGCATGGTTGTGTTCTATTGGACCCTACAAAGTGATAAAACAAGATCACAACCCACCCCTACATGTGTTATGGCCTCACCGACGTCGGATTCTCTCTTCCGGGTTCCAGGACTGCTCACACCCCGAAACTCCCGGATCTGACGTAACGGGGGGAATCTTGCAAGTAGGTGGGCCCTACCATTGTCAAGGGTGTTCCTTGGGCCTAACATGACACAACCAAGCAACTAGTTCCACTTTGCTACCCACTTCCGGCTCACGCAGAGGGGGCTAGACGCCGGTTCCGTCTTTTTCTACACCGGGGCTAGTGTATCTCCGGAGAGGGGATCCGGAGCGTCGGGATCCCACCTAAACCAATGCTTTGCCATTCCATGTGTGTTAGATTGTATCATGGGTGTTGGGTGCCAAAGATACCATCACTCTCTTTGCCGAGGCCTCACCGACGTCGGATTCTCTCTCGCGGGTTCCAGGACTGCTCACACCCCGAAGCTCCCGGATCTGACGTAACGGGGGGGAATCTTGCAAGTAGGTGGGCCCTACCATTGTCAAGGGTGTTCCTTGGGCCTAACATGACACAACCAAGCAACTAGTTCCACTTTGCTACCCACTTCCGGCTCACGCAGAGGGGGCTAGACGCCGGTTCCGTCTTTTTCTACACCGGGGCTAGTGTATCTCACGTAGAGGGGATCCGGAGCGTCGGGATCCCACCTAAACCAATGCTTTGCCATGCCATGTGTGTTAGATTGTATCATGGGTGTTGGGTGCCAAAGATACCATCACTCTCTTTGCCGAGGCCTCACCGACGTCGGATTCTCTCTCGCGGGTTCCAGGACTGCTCACACCCCGAAGCTCCCGGATCTGACGTAACGGGGGGGAATATTGCAAGTAGGTGGGCCCTACCATTGTAGGGTGTTCCTTGGGCCTAACATGACACAACCAAGCAACTAGTTCCACTTTGCTACCCACTTCCGGCTCACGCAGAGGGGGCTAGACGCCGGTTCCGTCTTTTTCTACACCGGGGCTAGTGTATCTCACGTAGAGGGGATCCGGAGCGTCGGGATCCCACCTAAACCAATGCTTTGCCATGCCATGTGTGTTAGATTGTATCATGGGTGTTGGGTGCCAAAGATACCATCACTCTCTGTGCCGGGGCCTCACCGACGTCGGATTCTCTCTCGCGGGTTCCAGGACTGCTCACACCCCGAAACTCCCGGATCGGACGTAACGGGGGGGGAATCTTGCAAGTAGGTGGGCCCTACCATTGTCAAGGGTGTTCCTTGGGCCTAACATGACACAACCAAGCAACTAGTTCCACTTTGCTACCCACTTCCGGCTCACGCAGAGGGGGCTAGACGCCGGTTCCGTCTTTTTCTACACCGGGGCTAGTGTATCTCACGTAGAGGGGACCGGAGCGTCGGGATCCCACCTAAACCAATTATTTGACATGCCATGTGTGTTAGGTTGTATCATGGGTGTTGGGTGCCAAAGATAGCATCACTCTCTATGTTGGGGCCTCACCGACGTCGGATTCTCTCTCGCGGGTTCCAGGACTGCTCACACCCCGAAACTCCCGGATCGGACGTAACGGGGGGAATCTTGCAAGTAGGTGGGCCCTACCATTGTCAAGGGTGTTCCTTGGGCCTAACATGACACAACCAAGCAACTAGTTCCACTTTGCTACCCACTTCCGGCTCACGCAGAGGGGGCTAGACGCCGGTTCCGTCTTTTTCTACACCGGGGCTAGTGTATCTCCGGAGAGGGGATCCGGAGCGTCGGGATCCCACCTAAACCAATGCTTTGCCATGCCATTTGTGTTAGGTTGTATCATGGGTGTTGGGTGCCAAAGATAGCATCACTCTCTGTGCCGGGGCCTCACCGACGTCGGATTCTCTCTCGCGGGTTCCAGACTGCTCACACCCCGAAGCTCCCGGATCTGACGTAACGGGGGGGAATCTTGCAAGTAGGTGGGCCCTACCATTGTCAAGGGTGTTCCTTGGGCCTAACATGACACAACCAAGCAACTAGTTCCACTTTGCTACCCACTTCCGGCTCACGCAGAGGGGGCTAGACGCCGGTTCCGTCTTTTTCTACACCGGGGCTAGTGTATCTCACGTAGAGGGGATCCGGAGCGTCGGGATCCCACCTAAACCAATGCTTTTCCATGCCATGTGTGTTAGATTGTATCATGGGTGTTGGGTGCCAAAGATAGCATCACTCTCTGTGCCGGGGCCTCACCGACGTCGGATTCTCTCTCGCGGGTTCCAGGACTGCTCACACCCCGAAACTCCCGGATCTGACGTAACGGGGGGAATCTTGCAAGTAGGTGGGCCCTACCATTGTCAAGGGTGTTCCTTGGGCCTAACATGACACAACCAAGCAACTAGTTCCACTTTGCTACCCACTTCCGGCTCACGCAGAGGGGGCTAGACGCCGGTTCCGTCTTTTTCTACACCGGGGCTAGTGTATCTCCGGAGAGGGGATCCGGAGCGTCGGGATCCCACCTAAACCAATGCTTTGCCATGCCATTTGTGTTAGGTTGTATCATGGGTGTTGGGTGCCAAAGATACCATCACTCTCTGTGCCGGGGCCTCACCGACGTCGGATTCTCTCTCGCGGGTTCCAGGACTGCTCACACCCCGAAACTCCCGGATCTGACGTAACGGGGGGAATCTTGCAAGTAGGTGGGCCCTACCATTGTCAAGGGTGTTCCTTGGGCCTAACATGACACAACCAAGCAACTAGTTCCACTTTGCTACCCACTTCCGGCTCACGCAGAGGGGGCTAGACGCCGGTTCCGTCTTTTTCTACACCGGGGCTAGTGTATCTCCGGAGAGGGGATCCGGAGCGTCGGGATCCCACCTAAACCAATGCTTTGCCATGCCATGTGTGTTAGATTGTATCATGGGTGTTGGGTGCCAAAGATAGCATCACTCTCTGTGCCGGGGCCTCACCGACGTCGGATTCTCTCTCGCGGGTTCCAGGACTGCTCACACCCCGAAGCTCCCGGATCTGACGTAACGGGGGGGAATCTTGCAAGTAGGTGGGCCCTACCATTGTCAAGGGTGTTCCTTGGGCCTAACATGACACAACCAAGCAACTAGTTCCACTTTGCTACCCACTTCCGGCTCACGCAGAGGGGGCTAGACGCCGGTTCCGTCTTTTTCTACACCGGGGCTAGTGTATCTCACGTAGAGGGGATCCGGAGCGTCGGGATCCCACCTAAACCAATGCTTTGCCATGCCATGTGTGTTAGATTGTATCATGGGTGTTGGGTGCCAAAGATACCATCACTCTCTGTGCCGAGGCCTCACCGACGTCGGATTCTCTCTCGCGGGTTCCAGGACTGCTCACACCACGAAACTCCCGGATCTGACGTAACGGGGGGAATCTTGCAAGTAGGTGGGCCCTACCATTGTCAAGGGTGTTCCTTGGGCCTAACATGACACAACCAAGCAACTAGTTCCACTTTGCTACCCACTTCCGGCTCACGCAGAGGGGGCTAGACGCCGGTTCCGTCTTTTTCTACACCGGGGCTAGTGTATCTCCGGAGAGGGGATCCGGAGCGTCGGGATCCCACCTAAACCAATGCTTTGCCATGCCATTTGTGTTAGGTTGTATCATGGGTGTTGGGTGCCAAAGATAGCATCACTCTCTGTGCCGGGGCCTCACCGACGTCGGATTCTCTCTTCCGGGTTCCAGGACTGCTCACACCCCGAAACTCCCGGATCTGACGTAACGGGGGGAATCTTGCAAGTAGGTGGGCCCTACCATTGTCAAGGGTGTTCCTTGGGCCTAACATGACACAACCAAGCAACTAGTTCCACTTTGCTACCCACTTCCGGCTCACGCAGAGGGGGCTAGACGCCGGTTCCGTCTTTTTCTACACCGGGGCTAGTGTATCTCCGGAGAGGGGATCCGGAGCGTCGGGATCCCACCTAAACCAATGCTTTGCCATTCCATGTGTGTTAGATTGTATCATGGGTGTTGGGTGCCAAAGATACCATCACTCTCTGTGCCGAGGCCTCACCGACGTCGGATTCTCTCTCGCGGGTTCCAGGACTGCTCACACCCCGAAGCTCCCGGATCTGACGTAACGGGGGGGAATCTTGCAAGTAGGTGGGCCCTACCATTGTCAAGGGTGTTCCTTGGGCCTAACATGACACAACCAAGCAACTAGTTCCACTTTGCTACCCACTTCCGGCTCACGCAGAGGGGGCTAGACGCCGGTTCCGTCTTTTTCTACACCGGGGCTAGTGTATCTCACGTAGAGGGGATCCGGAGCGTCGGGATCCCACCTAAACCAATGCTTTGCCATGCCATGTGTGTTAGATTGTATCATGGGTGTTGGGTGCCAAAGATACCATCACTCTCTTTGCCGAGGCCTCACCGACGTCGGATTCTCTCTCGCGGGTTCCAGGACTGCTCACACCCCGAAGCTCCCGGATCTGACGTAACGGGGGGGAATCTTGCAAGTAGGTGGGCCCTACCATTGTCAAGGGTGTTCCTTGGGCCTAACATGACACAACCAAGCAACTAGTTCCACTTTGCTACCCACTTCCGGCTCACGCAGAGGGGGCTAGACGCCGGTTCCGTCTTTTTCTACACCGGGGCTAGTGTATCTCACGTAGAGGGGATCCGGAGCGTCGGGATCCCACCTAAACCAATGCTTTGCCATGCCATGTGTGTTAGATTGTATCATGGGTGTTGGGTGCCAAAGATACCATCACTCTCTTTGCCGAGGCCTCACCGACGTCGGATTCTCTCTCGCGGGTTCCAGGACTGCTCACACCCCGAAGCTCCCGGATCTGACGTAACGGGGGGGAATATTGCAAGTAGGTGGGCCCTACCATTGTCAAGGGTGTTCCTTGGGCCTAACATGACACAACCAAGCAACTAGTTCCACTTTGCTACCCACTTCCGGCTCACGCAGAGGGGGCTAGACGCCGGTTCCGTCTTTTTCTACACCGGGGCTAGTGTATCTCACGTAGAGGGGATCCGGAGCGTCGGGATCCCACCTAAACCAATGCTTTGCCATGCCATGTGTGTTAGATTGTATCATGGGTGTTGGGTGCCAAAGATACCATCACTCTCTGTGCCGGGGCCTCACCGACGTCGGATTCTCTCTCGCGGGTTCCAGGACTGCTCACACCCCGAAACTCCCGGATCGGACGTAACGGGGGGGGAATCTTGCAAGTAGGTGGGCCCTACCATTGTCAAGGGTGTTCCTTGGGCCTAACATGACACAACCAAGCAACTAGTTCCACTTTGCTACCCACTTCCGGCTCACGCAGAGGGGGCTAGACGCCGGTTCCGTCTTTTTCTACACCGGGGCTAGTGTATCTCACGTAGAGGGGATCCGGAGCGTCGGGATCCCACCTAAACCAATTATTTGACATGCCATGTGTGTTAGGTTGTATCATGGGTGTTGGGTGCCAAAGATAGCATCACTCTCTATGTTGGGGCCTCACCGACGTCGGATTCTCTCTCGCGGGTTCCAGGACTGCTCACACCCCGAAACTCCCGGATCGGACGTAACGGGGGGAATCTTGCAAGTAGGTGGGCCCTACCATTGTCAAGGGTGTTCCTTGGGCCTAACATGACACAACCAAGCAACTAGTTCCACTTTGCTACCCACTTCCGGCTCACGCAGAGGGGGCTAGACGCCGGTTCCGTCTTTTTCTACACCGGGGCTAGTGTATCTCCGGAGAGGGGATCCGGAGCGTCGGGATCCCACCTAAACCAATGCTTTGCCATGCCATTTGTGTTAGGTTGTATCATGGGTGTTGGGTGCCAAAGATAGCATCACTCTCTGTGCCGGGGCCTCACCGACGTCGGATTCTCTCTCGCGGGTTCCAGGACTGCTCACACCCCGAAGCTCCCGGATCTGACGTAACGGGGGGGAATCTTGCAAGTAGGTGGGCCCTACCATTGTCAAGGGTGTTCCTTGGGCCTAACATGACACAACCAAGCAACTAGTTCCACTTTGCTACCCACTTCCGGCTCACGCAGAGGGGGCTAGACGCCGGTTCCGTCTTTTTCTACACCGGGGCTAGTGTATCTCACGTAGAGGGGATCCGGAGCGTCGGGATCCCACCTAAACCAATGCTTTTCCATGCCATGTGTGTTAGATTGTATCATGGGTGTTGGGTGCCAAAGATAGCATCACTCTCTGTGCCGGGGCCTCACCGACGTCGGATTCTCTCTCGCGGGTTCCAGGACTGCTCACACCCCGAAACTCCCGGATCTGACGTAACGGGGGGAATCTTGCAAGTAGGTGGGCCCTACCATTGTCAAGGGTGTTCCTTGGGCCTAACATGACACAACCAAGCAACTAGTTCCACTTTGCTACCCACTTCCGGCTCACGCAGAGGGGGCTAGACGCCGGTTCCGTCTTTTTCTACACCGGGGCTAGTGTATCTCCGGAGAGGGGATCCGGAGCGTCGGGATCCCACCTAAACCAATGCTTTGCCATGCCATTTGTGTTAGGTTGTATCATGGGTGTTGGGTGCCAAAGATACCATCACTCTCTGTGCCGGGGCCTCACCGACGTCGGATTCTCTCTCGCGGGTTCCAGGACTGCTCACACCCCGAAACTCCCGGATCTGACGTAACGGGGGGAATCTTGCAAGTAGGTGGGCCCTACCATTGTCAAGGGTGTTCCTTGGGCCTAACATGACACAACCAAGCAACTAGTTCCACTTTGCTACCCACTTCCGGCTCACGCAGAGGGGGCTAGACGCCGGTTCCGTCTTTTTCTACACCGGGGCTAGTGTATCTCCGGAGAGGGGATCCGGAGCGTCGGGATCCCACCTAAACCAATGCTTTGCCATGCCATGTGTGTTAGATTGTATCATGGGTGTTGGGTGCCAAAGATAGCATCACTCTCTGTGCCGGGGCCTCACCGACGTCGGATTCTCTCTCGCGGGTTCCAGGACTGCTCACACCCCGAAGCTCCCGGATCTGACGTAACGGGGGGGAATCTTGCAAGTAGGTGGGCCCTACCATTGTCAAGGGTGTTCCTTGGGCCTAACATGACACAACCAAGCAACTAGTTCCACTTTGCTACCCACTTCCGGCTCACGCAGAGGGGGCTAGACGCCGGTTCCGTCTTTTTCTACACCGGGGCTAGTGTATCTCACGTAGAGGGGATCCGGAGCGTCGGGATCCCACCTAAACCAATGCTTTGCCATGCCATGTGTGTTAGATTGTATCATGGGTGTTGGGTGCCAAAGATACCATCACTCTCTGTGCCGAGGCCTCACCGACGTCGGATTCTCTCTCGCGGGTTCCAGGACTGCTCACACCACGAAACTCCCGGATCTGACGTAACGGGGGGAATCTTGCAAGTAGGTGGGCCCTACCATTGTCAAGGGTGTTCCTTGGGCCTAACATGACACAACCAAGCAACTAGTTCCACTTTGCTACCCACTTCCGGCTCACGCAGAGGGGGCTAGACGCCGGTTCCGTCTTTTTCTACACCGGGGCTAGTGTATCTCCGGAGAGGGGATCCGGAGCGTCGGGATCCCACCTAAACCAATGCTTTGCCATGCCATTTGTGTTAGGTTGTATCATGGGTGTTGGGTGCCAAAGATAGCATCACTCTCTGTGCCGGGGCCTCACCGACGTCGGATTCTCTCTTCCGGGTTCCAGGACTGCTCACACCCCGAAACTCCCGGATCTGACGTAACGGGGGGAATCTTGCAAGTAGGTGGGCCCTACCATTGTCAAGGGTGTTCCTTGGGCCTAACATGACACAACCAAGCAACTAGTTCCACTTTGCTACCCACTTCCGGCTCACGCAGAGGGGGCTAGACGCCGGTTCCGTCTTTTTCTACACCGGGGCTAGTGTATCTCCGGAGAGGGGATCCGGAGCGTCGGGATCCCACCTAAACCAATGCTTTGCCATTCCATGTGTGTTAGATTGTATCATGGGTGTTGGGTGCCAAAGATACCATCACTCTCTGTGCCGGGGCCTCACCGACGTCGGATTCTCTCTCGCGGGTTCCAGGACTGCTCACACCCCGAAACTCCCGGATCTGACGTAACGGGGGGGAATCTTGCAAGTAGGTGGGCCCTACCATTGTCAAGGGTGTTCCTTGGGCCTAACATGACACAACCAAGCAACTAGTTCCACTTTGCTACCCACTTCCGGCTCACGCAGAGGGGGCTAGACGCCGGTTCCGTCTTTTTCTACACCGGGGCTAGTGTATCTCACGTAGAGGGGATCCGGAGCGTCGGGATCCCACCTAAACCAATGCTTTGCCATGCCATGTGTGTTAGATTGTATCATGGGTGTTGGGTGCCAAAGATACCATCACTCTCTTTGCCGAGGCCTCACCGACGTCGGATTCTCTCTCGCGGGTTCCAGGACTGCTCACACCCCGAAACTCCCGGATCTGACGTAACGGGGGGAATCTTGCAAGTAGGTGGGCCCTACCATTGTCAAGGGTGTTCCTTGGGCCTAACATGACACAACCAAGCAACTAGTTCCACTTTGCTACCCACTTCCGGCTCACGCAGAGGGGGCTAGACGCCGGTTCCGTCTTTTTCTACACCGGGGCTAGTGTATCTCACGTAGAGGGGATCCGGAGCGTCGGGATCCCACCTAAACCAATGCTTTGCCATGCCATGTGTGTTAGATTGTATCATGGGTGTTGGGTGCCAAAGATACCATCACTCTCTGTGCCGGGGCCTCACCGACGTCGGATTCTCTCTCGCGGGTTCCAGGACTGCTCACACCCCGAAGCTCCCGGATCTGACGTAACGGGGGGGAATCTTGCAAGTAGGTGGGCCCTACCATTGTCAAGGGTGTTCCTTGGGCCTAACATGACACAACCAAGCAACTAGTTCCACTTTGCTACCCACTTCCGGCTCACGCAGAGGGGGCTAGACGCCGGTTCCGTCTTTTTCTACACCGGGGCTAGTGTATCTCACGTAGAGGGGATCCGGAGCGTCGGGATCCCACCTAAACCAATGCTTTGCCATGCCATGTGTGTTAGATTGTATCATGGGTGTTGGGTGCCAAAGATACCATCACTCTCTGTGCCGAGGCCTCACCGACGTCGGATTCTCTCTCGCGGGTTCCAGGACTGCTCACACCACGAAACTCCCGGATCTGACGTAACGGGGGGAATCTTGCAAGTAGGTGGGCCCTACCATTGTCAAGGGTGTTCCTTGGGCCTAACATGACACAACCAAGCAACTAGTTCCACTTTGCTACCCACTTCCGGCTCACGCAGAGGGGGCTAGACGCCGGTTCCGTCTTTTTCTACACCGGGGCTAGTGTATCTCACGTAGAGGGGATCCGGAGCGTCGGGATCCCACCTAAACCAATGCTTTTCCATGCCATGTGTGTTAGATTGTATCATGGGTGTTGGGTGCCAAAGATAGCATCACTCTCTGTGCCGGGGCCTCACCGACGTCGGATTCTCTCTCGCGGGTTCCAGGACTGCTCACACCCCGAAACTCCCGGATCTGACGTAACGGGGGGAATCTTGCAAGTAGGTGGGCCCTACCATTGTCAAGGGTGTTCCTTGGGCCTAACATGACACAACCAAGCAACTAGTTCCACTTTGCTACCCACTTCCGGCTCACGCAGAGGGGGCTAGACGCCGGTTCCGTCTTTTTCTACACCGGGGCTAGTGTATCTCCGGAGAGGGGATCCGGAGCGTCGGGATCCCACCTAAACCAATGCTTTGCCATGCCATTTGTGTTAGGTTGTATCATGGGTGTTGGGTGCCAAAGATAGCATCACTCTCTGTGCCGGGGCCTCACCGACGTCGGATTCTCTCTCGCGGGTTCCAGGACTGCTCACACCCCGAAACTCCCGGATCTGACGTAACGGGGGGAATCTTGCAAGTAGGTGGGCCCTACCATTGTCAAGGGTGTTCCTTGGGCCTAACATGACACAACCAAGCAACTAGTTCCACTTTGCTACCCACTTCCGGCTCACGCAGAGGGGGCTAGACGCCGGTTCCGTCTTTTTCTACACCGGGGCTAGTGTATCTCACGTAGAGGGGATCCGGAGCGTCGGGATCCCACCTAAACCAATGCTTTGCCATGCCATGTGTGTTAGATTGTATCATGGGTGTTGGGTGCCAAAGATACCATCACTCTCTGTGCCGGGGCCTCACCGACGTCGGATTCTCTCTCGCGGGTTCCAGGACTGCTCACACCCCGAAACTCCCGGATCTGACGTAACGGGGGGGAATCTTGCAAGTAGGTGGGCCCTACCATTGTCAAGGGTGTTCCTTGGGCCTAACATGACACAACCAAGCAACTAGTTCCACTTTGCTACCCACTTCCGGCTCACGCAGAGGGGGCTAGACGCCGGTTCCGTCTTTTTCTACACCGGGGCTAGTGTATCTCACGGAGAGGGCTAGATAAAATCACTCTCTTTGCCGGGGCCTCACCGACGTCGGATTCTCTCTCGCGGGTTCCAGGACTGTTCACACCCCGAAACTCCCTAAACAAACGCAGTTGAAAAACTAGTCGAAATTTTATTGAAATTTGAAACTGCGTACATATTCGGCGCGAATTTAAAGCTAAAACGATAAATTTAAACTAAAAACAGCGGATACTACGCGATGACTACGCCTACGTCTACGCTTCGTCGTCTTCGTCCTGGCGGTGCTGGTTGGAGGGTCCAGTTCCGTCCTGGCTCGCCGCGGCGAGACGGCGCTGCTCCGCCCGCTCCGCTCGGGCCTGCAGGCGCAGCCGGTGCAGCTGCGCCTCCTCAGAGGGCGGGCGGTTGCGCCGCCGCTCACTCTGCAGCGCCGCCTGCCGCTGCGCCTCGTAGAGGGCGATGACGCCCTCCTGCTCGACGGAGGCAGCCCGCCGGGCCATCTGGCGGCGCACCGCTCGCGCCGCCTCCTCCCGCTGGTGCGTCTCCAGGGAGGCACGAACGGCGGCTGCCTCCGCCGCCGCCGCGGCCTGCTCGAGGACGCCGCGCACCTCGCGGTACGCGTCCTCGTTCTGCGAGGTCTCGAACGAGTGCAGCCCGGCGTGCTGCTCGGGCCACACCGGCTGCCTCCTCACCTCGCGCCTCCAGTGGCGGGCAGCCCGCCGTGCTTCGCGCGCCTCGTCGTACTCAGGTGGCTGCTCCGGCGCCACCGGCTCCGGCGCCACCACCTGCGGCTCCGGTGCAGCTCGCTGCGCTGGCTGCAGCTCGTCGTCGTCGCTCTCGGGCCACGCCTCCCAGAGGTTCTCCATTGCGGCGGGGTTCGAAGGTGGAGAAAGAACGGCGAGGAGGAGTCGAGAATGTGCGTACGGGGAGGGCGCGGGCACCGTTTTTATAGCCTGGCTGGGCCTCTGGGGGGGCCGAGTGGTGAAGAAGCGGCGCTATTCGCCGCTTCCGCCGCGAAAAAAGCCCCTTGGGGGGGCTCTGGGGGGACGGCTGGAGATGCCCTAACATGACACTTGAACACACACCACTACGATTATTTTTGAATTTTACGACTAGATTGAAATTCCAAGGAAAAGGGATACACGACAGTGGATCTAAACATTCTAGGATACATGGACAAACCATTTGTCCCAGCCATCTTGTGGCTCAGGTCTAGTCATACTCCTGCCTAGGCGTATAATACATGTACTCGTAGTCGTCGAAGTCGCCACCGCCGTCGTCGCTGTCGTCGGATGGGGGAGCACGCCTGGACTGCGGGTAGCGCAGGCGGGGGTTATCGCCGTTCCTTATGTAGTTCATGACGCCCTGGAGAGTCCGGCCGCGCCACCACAGCCGACGACCAGCCTCGTTGAAGTTCGAAGGAGGCGGGCCGTCCCCCTCGTACCTTGCGAGCGCCCTCTCACGCCGATTGAAGAAGAAGACGTCCCAACCTGCGCGGTAGTTGGGATCCCATTGGGGATACGTCCGCTGCGCCGGTGTCAGCTCGAAGTAGTAGTGGTTCGTGATGGCCGCCCGGCGCGCCAGACCTCGAGGGACGGGAGGGACCGGCACGCCTCCGGCGCTCAGCATCCACCCGGCGGGGACGCCGTACCCGGGAGGACAGGGGTAGTTCGAGGCGCAGAGCTCCTCCGCCTCCGAGCAGGTTATAGTGGGTACGGTGGAAGACATGGAAGAGTTGGCGCGAAGAAATGGAAGAATGCTGGGTTGTAGATATGTGCTAACCAAGCTAGATGAATGTGTGTTTATATAGTGAGAAATGGAGGGAAGAAGCACACGGATCGTGTGTTTTCTTCGAGGTCTTCCGAGCCGTCGGATCTTTCAAGTGATTGTGAGCCGTTGGATCCAATGTGTGCACACGGATTGTGTGCTTCTTTCACTTCTTTGCCGAGTATTAGCATCAAATACACTCGGCAAACAGACAAACAGGGCGGGGGAAGTTGGCGCGAAAATTTGGACGTCTATATGCCGAGTATCCCTTCAAGAGGCACTCGGCAAAGTTTAAACTGGGGGGGGGGGGGGGGGGGGGAGAGCGGGGCGCGGGAAGCATTGGCGCGAAACGAAATATTTGGTGCCAATATGTATGCCGAGTATCTCCTAGAAGGCACTCGGCAAAGTTTCAAAATAGGGGGCGGGGAGAAGTGGCGCGAAGCAGAATGTTTGGTGGCAATATATACGCCGAGTCCCCGTAACGAAGGCACTCGGCAAAGATCCAGCGAAAAAAAACAACTTGTTCTTCGCCGAGTACCCGTAACTGCGACACTCGGCAAATAGAAAAACCCTGTTCCGCAGCCACGAAAACGCCACGTGCCCTGCCTCTTTGCCGAGCTCGTACTTCGCCGAGTGTTAGTTTGGGTGTAAGCCGACATTCTCCTGGTTGCCGAGTGTTGGATGCAGGGCACACACGGCAAAACTGTTTAGTGCCGAGTGCATTGTTTTCGCCGAGTGTCCACACTCGGCTAACGTGTTATACGCCGAGTGTTACGTTTACGCCGAGTGTTTGGTTTGTCTTCTCGGCTTTTCGTTGTTTACGCCGAGTATCCCGTGATTTTGCACTCGGCAAACATGGGGATACTCGGCAGCGTTGGATTTTCCAGTAGTGATGTCTTCCATCGCGGCGGCGACCTCACGGCGAGCCTTGGCCATCTTGAACAAGATTGCCAGCCTCGCCGTAAGCACCTTGAAGCAGCAGGCGTCGGGGGGAGGCATGGCGCTCTGAGCACTCACCAGAAAGTTCTCCACCAGATCCTCGATGTCGTGCGACACCTCTCTGACTTCGCTGGCCCAGAGCCGATCCTGCTCGTCGAGCTCGTCCCGCGGCACCGACGCAACCCTGCTCAAGCTGGCGAGCATGTGCTGGAGCTCTGTCTGGAGGTAAACGACGTCTTTCTCGGCGCTCTTTTGCAGCTTGTACTCCTGGCTGAGGAGCTCGCCCAGCTTGGGAAGGAGGGAGACCATGCCACCCATGGCGAGATCCATGCCTGCAGCCTGCAGGCTAGATCCAGATCTCGCTCGATCGATTGCTTAACTTTGTGTTTTAGCAAAATATGTGACTGCTCATCATAGTTTTAAATAGCCCGCTATATCCTCGCTATAGCTCCGATATAGCTATTTGAGCATGTTGCCGCTAAATGATGCCGTGTACAATTTGCCGCTATAACGCCGCTATATCCCGCTATATGTCCGCTATAGCTGTTTTTAAGGGTTACCGCTATATGCAATATCCCGCTATTTAAAACATTGCTGCTCATTGCTGGTAATGTATTGCTGTGTGTATGGGTCTTGCTGCAGGGTCACCGTATATAATACACTGAAGAAGGAACAAATCAAAGCATCTGTGTTCACGACAAGTTGCTTGTATTTAACTGACAGCTTACTAGGCACCAGAAGTGGACAAGCTTTGCGCCATTCGCGCCGCTTCTTCTGGTCTTCTCGCTCAAGTCAGCACATGCGATACATTAGGTAATTTTCAAGTTGGCGGTCTATTTGCAAGTTTCTAACGTGCATCGAGTATATTTCGGTGTCCGCCAGATGTAACCATTGATCACGGTAGATGCATCCAGACATATTTTAGGCGTGTACATACATCTATATTTCGGTAAACATGAGTCAACTAATTTCGAATGGAGGAAATATGTCAAATCCCAAACCGTGTCCAAGATTTTTTTAGGAAGCCCAAGGAGAAAAATAAGACGGTGCCCAAAAGTAAATTCTGGCCGCGTGCATCCCCCAGCTTTCACGCGGAAATTTTCCCCTCCCTTCTCGCGCCATACTCAATTTCGGCCAACGCTGCCCCCGCCATTCACCCTCTCGTCTCCAAATCGACATATCCGCCCACCCGTCATTGATTGCTGCCAATTACCGTCGATTTTCCGCGTCGTGCTGCCCTCACTTCCTTTCGTTGCAGTCCCGACTCCGGTTTCACGTCGGCCCCGATGTGGCCGCGCCGCAAGCCCAATACGATGGTAGCCCCGCAGAGAGCAGCAACACACATTATTTTACAAGGAAACATATCACTAAGATCTTACTTCTGTTGGGTCTGGCATCGGCCCTGCTAGATTGCTGCCGCCAAGAGAAGTCTTGCGACAACTTGATCAACAAGACTCCATCCCGTTTCTGATGTGTTATTGTTGCTTGATAATATTTCTACGGATGCTTTTAATTTCCCTTGTCCTACTCATAGATGACGGTGCTGTAAAATTGACATTGTGATATTATGAATGTAACCGGGAGGCATTGCCCCTGTTTTTTTAACTGCAACATATCATCGATTTTTAAGTAAAAATTCAATGATGTATATTGTTGATTTAGGTTAATGGTGAGGTGTGCAGATTTTGGGCTTAGCGTGCTATAAGAAGCTGGCCATAAGGGTCATAATCTAATCTGCCCCGTTACATTTTCCTTGCTAAATAATGAGCAAGTGTCTAGGGCAACATTGACACCATTTAGCTTAAAAAAAAGATTGACACCAGTTTTTCAATGCACACACGTCACTTTTTACTGCTAGTCTAAGAGCATCTCCACCGGTACCCATCAAATACGCGTCCGGCACCCCCCAATTGGTCCTCCTTTGGAGGGTGCCAGACATGTGTCCGCCGATTTGATGGGCGTGCTCCACAGCGGCACACTCCAATTGGAGCCCCCTATCTAGCCGACGTTGACACAAACACCTTGTAGGCGATTAGAAACTTTGATTTAAAATATTCATATGATTATATTTGAATTTAAACTACGGCGGGAAATTTAAAACTAACCTAACATTATCCTAGACGTTCTCCTCCTCCTCGTCGTCGTCGTAGACCGCCATGTTGGAGGGGCCAGCCTCGTCGTCGTTCTCGGCGAAGGGAGATGGGTCGCTTGGCGATGGGCTCACCACCTTAGCGAGCCAGCGCCGCTCCTCTCTGCCTTGCATCTGCATCTGGTGCAACTGCGCCTGCTCCGAGGGAGGGCGGTTGCGCCTCTCATTCCGCAGGGCAGCCTTGCGCCGTTCGGACTCGGCCTGGTCCAACCGTCGCACCGCCTCCGCGTCCATCGCCACAGCTTCGCGGGCCCGACGGAAGGCGTCCTCGACGTGGGCGCGGTGGGCGTTGGCCACGTCGCTCCGGGCAGCCTACATCGCATCTCGGCTTGCCCGCGCGGCGTTCAACTCCTCCTGGGCAGAACGCCGCGCGGCCAGGATCGACGCAGACTCGCCCTCGTACCGCGCGACGAGGTCCTGCTGCTCATCGAACGCCGCGTTCGCGTTGAGCTGCTGGTAGACCTGGCGCTCCGTCTCTATGAAGGCGCAGACTTGCTCCTCCCTCTTATAGGTCTCCAAGGATGCCCGAACAACGGCAACCTCGGCCACTGCCGCCGCGTCCTCGAGGCTAGCGCGGACTCGGCAGAACGCCTCCTCATTGCACCATGTGGCGAACGAGTTGTATGCGACGACCTGGTCGGGCCAGAGTGGACGCGGCTGCTGCTCGGGCTCCGCCTCCTCCTGTGCCGGCTGCTGCTCGGGCTCCGCCTCCTCCTGCGCCGGCTGCTGCTCGTGCTCCGCCTCCTTCTGCGCCGGCAGCTCAGGCTCCATCGGCCCCTCCTCGTAGTGGAACTCGTTGTCGCTGTCGTCGTCACTGTGGCCGCGTGTAGCGGCCGTGGGTCGGAAGTACAGAGGCGAGTTGCGGCAGGCCTGGAGCCGATGCGGCATCGTCTCGGGTGTTTAATTGGAGTGCGGCGAGGGCGATGGGAGTGAGTGCGGCGATGGCGATGGGAGTGAGTGCGGCAATGGCGATGGGAGGTGCCTTATATAGGCGGCTCTCTGGGAGGGAAACAATGGCATGGGAAGCGGCGAGAGGGCGGGAAGCAGTGGGAGGGCGGGGACGCGTCGGTGCACGCGCCGGAGCACGCGTCCCGTCGGAGTAAATGGCGGCGACACGTCGCGGACACCGTCGCCTGACACGTCGCGACGACAGTCCACAACGTCCCGTCGGTGTAATTGGGTGGCGTGTGGATAGAGAAGCGCCGCCCAGTCGCTTGTCGGGCAGTCGCGTCCCGTCGTCGCCATTAACGCGGCCTCACCCGCCTCCTGCATGGCGCCTTAAACTGCCTTCGGACTGGTGAATCTCTATGACGGGCGGGGTCCGCCATTCGGGAGGGGTGAGCGGACGATGTCCGGCGCCCCCAGCCAGGTCCCCAAGTATGGCGGGTGGGCTGGGGGGCCCGGACACAAAATTGGCGGGTGGACACCTTTGGGGAGTGCCGTTGTGGCGGGTTTTTTTTGGTCCGGACCCCCATTGGAGCTTTGGGTGCCATTTGGAGGGTGCCGGTGGAGATGCTCTAACATAGTAACTGCTGAATAAATACTCTTGGAAGCTAATCCTCTGAAAAGTACAATACTCCTTCCTACTTTATATATAGGCCTACTATCTCATATTTTAGATATTAGGAAAGCAAAGTCAACTACTCCATCCATTCACTTTTATAAGGCGCACCTAACATTTCAATTTTGACCATATGCATAGTAAAATAAGTGAATCTATGTATAAAATGAGTTTAGATTCCTCATTATAGAATGTATGTGATTAAAACTAAAATTTCTTAGAAAAGTGAACGGGAGGACGTAATAAATATTGTAGCACAAGCAGGGTCGATCAAATTGTCCGTCTATACATAAACATACATCTTCCCTAGAGTGGCGCGGCATAATGGCTATACCTAGTTGGCATAAAAGCAACGCTGTCTGGCATGGCCATTGGGATATGCCAAAAGTTCTCTGCCATATCTCTTAAATAGGAAGGCTGCTTTGACTACGGACGCTGATTGGGTTCATCTATTTCAAAATGTTTCATCCAGCATATACCGAGTAATCTAATATTCCAAGAAACCCCGCTAAACAAAGTCAAATCTTTGCTAGAGTAGTTATCATGTCACGTCATTATATTTAATTGATCTAGCATATCAAGTAATTGAATAGGAAGGCACCCCACAAAACAAATACAACTCTTGTTAGATATAGTTATCATGTCACGCAATGAGTGCTATATTTAATTCATATTTGTCCTAGTTGCATAAAGTATACTTAACTACTGTTGCATTTCATGAACGACTAATAGAGCCATCCAACCGTACACGATTCAGTGATCGAAACAATCGGTAGGAGGACGATGGGTATTCAATCGGGCACACGTTTAAATAAAGTGTGCGATAATACTAACATCGTCGAAGTACATATTAAGTAATCTTGTGAAATGTTGTAGTCGATCACACACGGTTTTGGGAGTTAACCTCTTGTGCGTTTGAGGACATCCACACACTATTTATATGAATTTTCTCGGGTGTGGTCAAGAAACCATTTGCACACGTTTTACATGTACTCAATCATATGTGTTTTAGGAACCATGGTACATGTTTGTATTTGCAAGGCCATATTTGTAACCAGCTGCAACCCATATGCATATGTCTAGAGCACACATCATACAATAGCAAAGCTTAATCATATTACACTAACATCATACTTCATACACTAAGTATTCAGACATTGTGACAAAAGTATTAATTACTAGCTTTAAAAGTGTGACAGATACATAGAAGAAATATATGCTTTTCTTGGTTATGGCTTTGTCTCCATGCAGAGAGGTAGACTGCGAGGGTTATGCTCCAGAAAGGATATGAAAAACTTCACTCATGCTTCTCTTTTCTTCTCATCATGGAACGGATATGCTGAGAAACTTACTTATCCTTGTCGAATTAGAGCCTCTCCATACTTGCAACTATTGCTCAAAGAGTCCGCAGGTTATATGTGCAAGATATTTCATCAATGCGAGAATGTAAAAATAGAAAAAACTATGCAAATTAAATGATAAAGAATTTATAAGAAACTCAAAGAGCAGTAAAGAAATGTGTTGAAATACATCGAGCAAACCTTGGAGAGAGAGAGCAGATACCGTATACTATGAACAAATAGAGTCAAACTGTTAGCCACAAACTAATCATATAATACACTGAAGAAGGAACAAATCAAAGCAAATGCCTAGGGTATCTGGGGCAAAAACATCTCCAACATACTCGCTCTGTTCAGAACTAGTTGACGTATGTTGTCTAAATATGGTTGTATCTATATGTATTTTAGCATGTAGATATATTCGTATTTAGATAAACACAAGTTAACTAATTTCCATTTCGTGTGGCGGGAGTATGTCCAATCCGTAAACCGTGTCCAAGCTTTTTTTACGTGGCCCAAAATAATAGGGCATTGCCCACAATTAAATTTTGGCCATGTGCATCCCCAACTTTCATGCGAAAATTTGCCCCTCACTTCCCGTGCCACAACCCCGCGGTCGCCATTTACCCTTCTGTCTTCAAATCGACATATCCGCCCACCCGTCGTTGATTTCCGCCAATAACCGTTGATTTTTCGCGTCGTACGGCCCTCGCTTCCTTTCGTTGCAGTCCCGACTCCGGCTTCGCGTCGACCCTGGTGTGGCCGTGCCGCAAGCCCAATACGAGGGTAGCCCCATAGAAGCGGCGACACACATTATTTACCAAGGAAACATATCAATAAGGTCTCCCTCCTGTCGGGTCTGGGCTACCATCTGACTGGCTAGATTGCTGCTGCCAAAAGAAGTTCTGTGACAACTTTATCGACAAGACTTCATCCCGTTTCCGATCTGTTGTTGTTGCTTGATAATACTATGCTTTTAATTTCCGTTGTCCTACTCATAGATGATGGTGCTGTAAAATTTACATTGTGACATGATGAATGTAACGAGGAGGCATTGCCCCTTTTTTTTAACTGCAACATATCATCGATTTTGAAGTAAAAATTTATTAATGTATATTATTGATTTAGGTTAATGGTGAGGTGTACACATTTTTGGCTTAGTGTGCTATAAGAAGCTGGACGTAACGGTCATAATCTAATCTGGCCCCCTTTAATTTTCCTTGGGAAGTAATGAGCCAAGTGCCTGTGGCAAGATTGACACCACTTACCTTAAAAAAAGATTGACACCATTTATTCAATGCACATTCGTGACTTTTTACTGATATTAACTGCCGAATAATTACTCTTGGAAGCTAATCCGCCGAAGAGTACAATACTCCTTTTGTTTTTAGGCCTACTATCTCATATTTTAGATATCAAGAAAGCAAAACCAGCTACTCCCTCCATTCACTTTTATAAGACCATTTCAATTTTGACCATATATATAGTAAAATAAGTGAATCTATGTATAAAATAAGTCTAGATTTCTCATTCTAGAATGTATGTGATTAAAACTAAAATTTCTTATAAAAATGAACGAGAGGAAGTAGTAAATATTGTAGCACAAGCATGGTCGATGAAATTTTCCGCATGTACATAAACATGCATCATTCCCCAGCTACACAAGGGACAATCAACATAATGGCTACACCTAGTTGGCATAAAAGCAACGGCCATTGGGATATGCCAAAGGTTCTCTGTCATATCTTTTAAATAGGAAGTCTGCATTGACGGCAGACGCTGATTGGTTCAGAGGCTCTGTTGACAGTACAACAAGACATGTCTAAACATGGCTCATCTATTTCAAAATGTTGCATCCAGCATATACCGAGTAATCTAACATTCAAAGGAACCCCGCTAAACGAAGTCAACTCTTTGCTAGTGATAGTTATCATGTCACATCATTATATTTAATTCAACTAGCATACCACATGGCCCCAATGCTCCAAAGGTCCCGATATTAGGCTCGTTCGCATGGTGGCACAACAGTAATGTCTAGGGACCAGGCCCATGCGCCATGGATCCCGGCAGCTGGACCAGGCCACATGAAGGGCTGCATGGTACTACAGGCGCGGCAACAGATCTTCTCCTCTATATGCAATTTTATTTTAGATTGCTTGATTTTCTTGTTTCGAAATATTGATGATTCATATTTAAATTACTTGTGCTTCTTCTATGCACGGAGTTTGCATCATGTCAACCATGCTTTTATGTTTTCATACTCTTGGTAATTTGAAAATATGCACTCTTTATAGGAAAGGCTCTTGTTCGGAGGCACACGTGGTCTTTGGAAGCTGAAATTTTGGGATGTTTGAAGCAAGCCCAACTAGTATACGAAACGCAGTTGAAGCATATGGGTTATCTCAGAGATAAAATTCCATGTACATAGGAAACGAAGATGCGTAGTACTTCAAACAAGTGTAACTTCGAAGAGTTCATCTATTTTCTCTCCATGTGTGCAATATCGTGTTAAAAGAATTTTTGTATTTCGATGAGAATGTGAGCACTTGTAGCATGATCATAGATGTAGCAACTAGCAATAAGAGGAAGTGACTGCTTCCATCACTGTGAATGCATGCTATGCACCAAAGGTGATGTATCTGTGAGTAGAGAGAAGCATATTTGTAGCGTGTTTTGCAATATTCTTGAAAATAGTTTGGACCATAGAATTGTTTTCATTTAAGGAAGCAATATTTCGTGCCATTATAAGCATGTTTTCTTCAATAAGAAACAAAGATTCCAGCGATGGAAGCAAATGGTTGGATCAAATCGTCTATTTTGTTTCCTAAAACTCTAGAATTAGTTTCCTTAAAATTATGTATTATCACCTCCATTGCTTCCACGCAAGGGGATTATTGAATCTTTTGATTCCGTGCCAAGATTTCAAATGTTGTAAACACGGTGGTAAGAAAGCAGATTTTTGGAAGCACGCGCTTAATTCGAACATGTTTGAGAAGAAGCACAATTTACTAGCAAAGGAAGCAAAATTATCAATCATCTGAAACAAAAAAAAATTGCTGCCAAAACAGAACAAACGGAAGAAAATCATCATACCTAAAATTTTGCTAAAATTGTTTCCTAAAAATCTGGAAGAGCGCGAATAATTGGATATTCAACTGACTAGCGGTTCTGTTAAGGAAATGCATTATTAGGGGAGCAGTTATTACGGAAGCATGCAAATGCAATCGGGTCCTCTTTTCACGGAACGAGTCACGCGGGCATACTTGAATATCCAACGTCCATGATGCTTCCAATCAGACGTCCATGATGCTTCCAATCAGACGACTGGATACTAGTCCGATCGGAATCCATATATCGGCTGCCGATTCCTAGTAGTGCCCAGATAGTTATCACGTCACACCATGAGTGCTATATTTAATTCATACGTTCCCTCGTTGCCTGTATTATATTTAACTAATGCTGCATTTTATGAACCACTAATAGAGATCATTCAATCGTAAATGATTCTAGTGATCACAACTATTGGTAGGTGGACGATGGGTAGCCAATCGCGCACACGTTTAAACAAAGTGTGCGATAATAGTAACATCGTCGAGGTACAGATTAAGTAATCTTGTGCGATGTTGTAGTCGATCACACACGGTTCTGAGAGTTAACTCTTGTGCGATTGAGGGCATTCGCACACATTTTATATGAATTTGACCGGGTGTGGTCAAGAAACCATTTGCACACAATTTACATATACTCAATCAACGTGTTTTAGGAACCATCTTAAATGTTTGAATTTGTAAGGCCATATTTGCAACCAGCTGCAACCCATGCATATGTTTAGAACACACATCATAAAATAGCGAAGCTTAATCATATTACACTAACATCATACTTCATATACCAAGTATTCATACATTGTGACAAAAGTATTAATTGCTAGCTATACAAGTGTGACAGATACATAGAAGAAATATATGTTTTTCTTGGTTATTGCTTTGTCTTTTTTTTTACCTGATGGCTTTGTCACTGTTTTTTGACCCGATGGCTTTGTCTCTATTGAGATAGGTAGATTGGGAGGGTTATGCTCCAGAAAGGATATGAAACCCTTCACTTATGCTTATCTTGTCTTCTTGTCATGGAAAGGATATGCGGAGAAACTTACTTATCCTTGTCGAATCAGAGCCTCTCCATACTTGCAATTTTTGCTCAAAGGGTCTGCAGTTTATGTGCAAGATATTTCATCAATGCGAGAATGTCAAAATAGAAAAAAAAAACTATACAAATTTAAATGGTAAAAAGAACAAGAAATTCAAAGAGAAGTAAAGACTTGCGTTGAAATACATCGAGCAAACCTTAGAGAGAGAGACAAAGAGAGAAGATACCGTATGATATGAACAAAGAGAGTCAAACTGTTAGCCACAAACTTATCAATGCAAGAATGTAATACCGAAGAAAAGTAAATTTGAATGATTAGTCACTAAGTGATGCCAAGGGCTATGATTTTTGATTAATCATACTCACATGCTCTTCTTCACCTAATAATGCCCATGGAACGATGCTTAATGGCTGCAAGAATTAAGATTTTTCGATGAACTGTGACCTTGTTGTAGGATGGTGATCTTTTTGAAAAAACATTTCGGCTTTGAGAAATAGGGTAATTATCGTCTACATGTTGTCTCTAATTACAAGAAACCATGATGTGTCTTTGTAACTCTAAGACTTCTTTTCGACTTGTCTAAAAATAATATGGACTAATTTACATATAGTACTTCCAATCTTTACTGATTTTCACCTATGCTGATTTTTTTATGTTGTTTTGGGTGTGGAAATTGTATATCTTCTTAAAGGTTGGGATACATATATGCTCTGTTCAAAATATCGGCCGATATTCCGATAAATCGGCCGATTTATCGCTTATCGCTGTCTGGCTGATAAGATAAATGGGCCGATATTTCGGTCGATATTCCGATATCTCGGCTGATATACCGATATTTAGGCCGATATTCCGATAAATCGGCCGATTTACCACTTATCGGGGGTCAACCGATAAGTTTCCGATAAGCGATATCTTGAACATTGCATATATGTTATGAATAATAAGAAAGGGTAAACGCGGTGACCTTGCACACAACTACATATTTTAGCGTACAACTCATTGACATAATACTCATGGAAGTCCTTCTCCATAAATATTACATTTCTTCGAGTAGTACAACGGCAACACTGTAGATCCAACTATTAGTACACACTGCTTAAAACTACAAGTCAAAAGTGAATAAAGTCTTCAATCTGTTCCCCGGTCATCTGAGAAAGATCAAACGAAACATGGTGAACTTGTGAAAGTTGACGCAATGCTTGCATAAGCAAACTAAGAACCATGTTAGTAGAATAGCCTAAAGCCTAGGGCTGCTCAACTAGATTCCCTTCTATTACTAGTATAGAGTCTCTCTGGTTACTCCTCCGATTCATCATCTCCATTGTCGTCGGCTTCATATGTGATGATGTAGTCGACTCCTTCCATAACACCACCCAGATATGGATCTTCATAGTAGACATTTTGAACTTCGGTACTTTGATTGTTGACATCATTGGTTGCCTGCTTGAAAGGAAAAAACGAAATATCCTAGTGGGGGAGGGGGTGAATAGGCGATTAAAACATTTCTAGTTAAGACTTGCTAAATGCGAAAATAAACTAGGTGTTTAAATTAACAAGCACACAACCTAAATAAACTACGCTCAACTAAGAGCACCAACAATTTATGCCAAGTAAGACAAGTAACAAGGTGATAGCAAGATATATGACTTCAAGCACGAAGGCGATCACAATGTAAAGTGCATAAGTAAATAGCAATGATATAAAACAACCGAGGCACATAGAGACAGTGATGTATTCCAGAGTTCCTCCTTTTAGGGGAATACGTCTCGTTGGAGGGACGTGAGCTCGCCACAAGAATCCTACTTAACGCCGCAAACTCCTCACCTTATTCTCTGATGAACCTCGCCACAAAGGCCTAGTTCACTTTCCACTATCGGTAACCTTCAATCTCGAGGCACGCATCCACAAATTAATTGGAGGCTCTCGAAGTCACCATAAACTTGGACCACACATCCACAAATAAATTGGAGGCTCTGAAGAGCACCACTAAGTCGTCTAGGGTCCAAGAACCCAAGAATAAAAAGTTCACAAACTTTCACTTCCATGAATCCTCGTGGAGAGAGAAAACCGTGCAACCAATGCAATGGAAAGAACACAAGTGCTCAAATCCTTCACCGTTTAATTCCAACAAAGCAACCAATGCTTCTGGGGGAATAAGAAAGGAAGAACAAAGGATGAACTCAACAATTGAAACCTAAGATATAAATCCCAAAGGCTTCCTCTCACTAAGAGTATAGATGGTTTGGTCAAAATATGGTTCTATATCTCCTCTCTCTTTTACCTTAAGAAGGAGCAAGAACTATTGGAGGGAGTGAGAGATAATAAGGTCAAAGAAGGTCAACAATGGTGGTCTAATACGAGCTTAAAAGTTAGGAAACCTATGGGGAAGAACACCACTTAAATAGGTCCCAAAAATGTGACGTTATGTAGTTTTTTGTGCATTATGATTAAATTCGGATGAATCCGGACCCAATCCGTCTGCAGTGCATGTCGGATTGCGCAGATTAATCCGGTTTTGACTAAACATCGGTACGAAAAGGGCCATAACTTTCGCATACGGATTCCGTTTTTGATGTTCTTAGGCTCATTGAAATCACCACAATGAGAACTACAAAAATATGCAGAGAAACATAATTTTCCAATAATTAAAGATAAGACCAAATTGGGAAATGTTTTACCTCTCTATGAAGAACAACCGTTAAAACCTCCAACACCGAAATGCAACGGGTTTTTCTTATAAATTTTTTTTTCGGTAAAACTTGGTTTGTCATGAAGATCCTGACAAGGACAGACATCCCACATAGAGAAAATAAAAATAAGAACTAACAAAGATGATATGCCAAGTATGAAAAGGTTTGAGCTCTCCACAAGGATGCAATCAAGTTACTCACTCGAGAACCCCTCTTGATAGTACGACTATCGATCCTATAACCCGGTCTCCCAAAATCATAGGAACAGTAAAATAGAAAACATATAAATATCATACCTTTGCCTTGAGCATTAACTTGAGTTAGATGATGACGATCTTGACTCTCTCAAGTTGGATCCCCTTTCTTGATCGTCCTTGCTAGCACATACTCCACTTGATGAAAACTTGAGAATTGCTCCCCCATACACCACTATGGGAGGGACCCTTTTTGGCAACTCTTCATATGTATACTATCTCCAAATGGGTGGCAAGCATCAAGCCTACCATTTCTTCAAGACACTTCTCTGCTGACTGTCTTCATGGTTTGGCGTTTGATACTCCCGAGCCTCTGTTGGATGGGATCCTGTCGTCCATCTCTACAAATTTCAGCCCACAAGGCTTCAAGGGGGCGTGTCGCGAAGCTCCACGCTCCGTTAACACCATGGTACATGTTAACACCGGCGATTTCCATGGTATTGGCGGAGGTGGAATTGTCAATACGATTATGACTAGATGACTTGATGGTCTCGTGTTGCTCATTTGGAGTAAGACGCTGATATTAGCATAAGAGGAATTCTTGGATGCCGCGAAGACACTTCTTCAAAGGTTGTTGTGTGGGCAAAATGGAGGATGATTTCTGTCTGATCCACATATGTGTATGTGAGCCTAGTGATTGGTACTTTGCAAGAGCAGCATTATTGGGAGCGACAACATTTTGGGAGCTTCAGTTTTGGTGGTGCTTTTCGAGGACCGAGTCCGAATATCCAGGGCGAAAATCTTAAGGATGTCCTTCATTGGGTGTACCTGGTAGTAGCGATATCCTTCCACTAGTAGGAAACAGTTGTATGGGCCATTAGTCCCGGACGTGGCCTGGGCTGGGACTAAAGGTCCGGACACGTCGCCCCCAAAACGCCGAAGCGTACGTCAGCCTTTAGTCCTAGCTCGTTAGGCCCAATAGTCCTGGTTTGACATAAAAACTGGGACTAAAGGGGCCTACGGCCCGCTGCGTCCTGGACTCCTGGTGCCCCCCTTTAGTCCCGGTTGTATCTCAAACCGGGACTATTGGGCTAGCCCTATATATATGGGAGTCCCTCCCCCCTCTCTCTTGGGTTTTTTCTGGTGGGAGATGGTCTAGGTTTGTGCTAGTTTTTTTCTTCATATGAACTAGAGGTGTTCGGTGAAATGCTTGTTGGAGCAATGCCACTTGACTTCACACAAGAATAACATGATATGTGGTTCCCGAGCCACACTTAAGCTTCCTACTCTTTGTTTCCAAGTGTCCTAAAAGGTTAGGAACTATTTTATCGTTTAGACCTTGCGATAGTAATTTTAGCATTGTGATTGTGTTTTGATATATTGTTCTATGATGCAGATGAGCCATCCATGGATGTATGGTGACCGACACTCTGCCACTTACAGAGAAGGTGTGCGTTCTTTTCGCCTTGCGGCCGAGGCGGACAAGCGGTGAGATGAATTTATGATTTGTCCATGTGTTGACTGTCAGAATGAGAAGGATCTCACTTCCTCAAGAGTCATTCGGAGCCACCTTATTCGGTCCAATTTGATGTCCGGCTATAATGTTTGGACCCAGCAAGGAGAAAGAGGGGTTACGATAGAAGACGGCCATGAAGAAGAGAACAATGACGATATCTACCGATCTATGTTCCCTGAATACGCTGATACCGCAATGGAAGACAATGAATAAGAAGGGAGTGCAGAACGGGCACCAGATGAGCCTGTTGATGATCTTGGTTGGGTCATTTATGATGCAAGACGAGGCTGTGACACATCAAAGGAGAGGTTGTTGTTCGAGCAGATGTTACAGTACCACAAAAAATTGTTGTATCCAACTTTTGAAGATGGACAGAAGAAGCTGGGTAGCACACTAGAATTGCTGAAGTGGAAGGCAGAGACCAGTGTGACTGACTCGGCATTTCAAAAGTTGATGGTACTAATGAATAAGATGCTTGCAAAAATAAAGAATTTTCCGCCAGCACGTACGAAGCAAAGAAGCTTATCTATCGTCTAGGATTAGAAGTGCAGAAGATACATGCTTGCCCTAATGACTGCATCCTCTACCGCGGTGAGAAGTACGATAATATGACTCTCCAACGTATCTATGATTTCTGATGCTCCATGATCATATTATGCCAATTGCTACTTGTTTTCTCCCTTATTTATATCATATTTATACGTTTTCCTGGACTAACCTATTAAAAAGATGCCAAGTGCCAGTTCCCTGTTTTCTGCTGTTTTTTGTTTCAAATAAGTTGTTCTATAAACATTCTCGGAATTGGACCCCACAAAGCCCGAAGTTCCTATTTTCCCAGAAGCATCCAGAACACCGAAGAGGAGTCGAAGACGAGCACCAGGGGGCCACACCATAGGGTGGCGCGGCCAGGGTGTGGGGCCCCTAGAGCTCCACCTCCTTTTCCCTTTCGCCTATTTAACCCCCCCCCCTGGATGGAAAACCCTAAACACCTGATAAAAAATCCCCAAAAAGTTTCGCAGCCGCCGTCACCGTCAACCCTAGATCAGAGGGGTTCAGAAGCTGTTTCTGGCACCCTGCCGGAGAGGAGATCATCACCGGAGGCTTCTACATCACCATGCCTGCCTCCGAAGTGATGCGTGAGTAGTTCATCCTTGGACTACAGGTTTGTAGCTTTAACTAGATGGTTGTCTTCTCCTCATATGCCTCCATGTTTAGATCTCGTGAGCTGCCTATCATGATCGAGATTGATCTTATGTAATTCTATATGCTGTGTTTGCTGGGATCCGATCAATATTGACCTTATGCCAAGTTGATTATAGTCTTTATTTGCATATGCTATTTGTGATCTTGCATGCTTTCCGTTGCTAGTGGTTTCTCTGGCCAAGTAGTTGCTAGTGACTCCAAGAGGGAGTATTTATGCTCGATGGTGGGTTCATGACTCCTCACCACCTTGCTCGAGTGACAGAAATGTGAAGGGGGAGGATGTGATGTTGACATTAGGGAGAAAACAGCGGTGAGAGTGCCCGCGTGCATAATCATTGCTTACATTACACACTTTGTTTAATGCAGTTATCTGTTGCTTGCAACTTAATACCTAAGGGGGTTCGGATGATAACCTGAGGGTGGATTATTAGTCATAGATGAAGAGTGATGTCGGTGTATCTATATTGTTGTAATGCTTGCACCAAATATCATAGTAACCATCATGTTATATTGTGCACTACGGTGTAACCTCTATTTGTCAATTGCCCAGCTGTAATTTGTTCACCCAGCATGTTATCTTTATGGAGAGACACCACTAGTGAACCTATGAACCCCGGTTCCTTTTCCACACTGTTAAACAAACCACAACAATTTCCTGCTTTCTTTACATACTGCAAGTATACATCATTTTCCACACTATACGTCTAATCTTTGTTTTCAGCAAGACCGGTGAGATTGAAAACCTCACTGTACCGTTCGGGAAAAGTATTTTGGTTGTGTTATGTGCAGGTTGCACGTTGTTGCTGACACCGGTGAAGCGCCATCACCACCGTCAGTGGCATCAACCTTCCGAAGGTCCTCTTTCTCCTACTGGATTGATAACCTTGGTTCTTAACTAAGGCTAAAACTCCTACCACTGTGCTCATCCCACCCTCCTCTTGGGGTATCCCAACGAGTGCAAGATCTGCACCATCAAGGACTTTTTCTGGCGCCGTTGCCGGGGAGAAGGAAGTCTTATGGAAAGGGGAGTATCTCACTCTCAACCTCTTTATTTTGTTTGTTGTCTTGTTTTTATTTTTGTCTTGTTTTTCTTTTCTTTATCAAAAACACACAAAAAATAGTTTACTTCATAGTTGTTATTTATCTGCTTGCTTTTATTATGCTAAAATGAGTTCCTCTGAGAATACTAAGTTGTGTGACTTCACTAGCACAAACAACGATGATTTTATTTGTACACCTATTGCTCCACCTTCTCTTACTGCTGCTTTCTATGAGATTAAACCTGCTTTAATAAATCTTGTTATGAAAGAGCAATTTTCTGGTATTAGTACTGATGATGCTGCTGCACACCTTAATAATTTTGTTGAACTATGTGAGATGCAAAAGTATAAAGATGTGGATGGAGATATTATTAAACTGAAATTATTTCCTTTCTCTTTGAAAGGAAGAGGTAAAGAATGGTTGCTATCTTTGCCTAGAAATAGTAAAGAAGTGTAAAGATGCTTTCATTGGAAAATATTATCCTCCTGCTAAGATTATATCCCCGAGAAGTGACATAATGAATTTTAAACAATTTGATAATGAACATGTTGCTAAAGCTTGGGAAAGAATAAAAACTATGGTGAAGAATTGTCCCACTCATGGACTGACTACTTGGATGATTATACAAACATTTTATGCAGGACTGAATTTCTCCTCAAGGAACATATTGGATTCAGCTGCTGGAGGTACCTTTATGTCCATCACTTTGGGCAATGCAACCAAGCTTCTTGATGATATGATGATAAATTATTCAGAGTGGCACACTGAGAGAGCTCCACAAGGTAAGAAGGTAAATTCTGTTGAGGAAACCTCCTCTTTAAGTGAAAGTCTTGATGCTATTATGTCTATGCTTGTTAATGGTAAAGCTCAAGTTGATCCTAATGATGTTCCTTTAGCCTCTTTGGGTGCTCAAGAAGAGCATGCTGATGTGAACTTTATTAGAAATAATAATTTTAACAACACTGTTTATAGAAATAATTTTGGTGGAAACAATTATAAGCCTTATCCTCCTAATAATGGTATGGTAATTATTATGGCAACTCTTACAATATCAATAAAATCTCTACCTCTGATCTTGAAAATATGCTTAGAGAATTTATTAGCACATAAACTGCTTTTAATAAATCTGTTGAGGAAAAGCTTGGTAAAATAGATGTTCTTGCCTCTAAAGTAGATAGCCTTGCTATTGATGTTGATTTTCTTGAACTTAAGGTTTTTCCACAAGATGTTAAACAAAGTAAAACTTTGAATGCCATCCAAGTTCGAATGGACGATAATGTTAGGTTGATGGCTGAATTACGTGCTAGGTGGGAAAGAGAAGATGAATTGGCTAAAAAGAATAATATTGCTAGAGTTTGCACTATCACAACCACTAATAAAACTGAAGCTCCAAGTGCTAGTAAACCTCCTACTATCAATGGTAAAGTAGTTGGTGTTAATAAAGTCCCTACTCCTTTGGTGAAACCTGCTAAATTGCCTCAAACTGCTGAAATCGCTCCTCATAAAAGTGCTAAATTTTTTAGAGATGTGGGAGATAATGGTCCCATTACTTTTGATGATAATAATTTTGATTTTGATGATTGCAATATCTCTGAAGTTATTATGTTTCTACCAAATCTTGCTAGAAGTCCCAATGCTAGTACCATGAATATGGCCTTTACTAAACATATTACCAATGCTGTCATGAAAGTTAGGGAAGAAAAGTTGAAACTTGAGACATGTATCCCTAGGAAATTAGATGATGGTTGGGAGCTGATGCATGTAAAATGCATAGATGAATTTTGCATATTTTCACATGGTTTTCTATTACATATTGCATCATATAAGGGTATAATTCAATGTTTTATAGTATTTTGGGGTTAAATTACAAAGTCCCCCAACTTTTATGGAATTAACCCTGCCTGTCAGAAACCCCGTTTTCTATATTTTTGACGTTTCAGGGGGCAAACTTCCGCGAAATCACCTGAAAATCTGCGGGGGTCATTTTCTTGGAAGGAGAAGACTTGCGGGCGAAGGATCCACGAGAATTGGCAAGGAGGCCCAAAAGAGGACCCTCCACGTGGCCAGATTCCTTGGCCGCGTGAGAGGCCCCCTTTTTGCCCCTGTGGCCCCAATTCCTTCCATCTTCGACTTACCGACTCCGTCTTGACCTAAAACCGACTATAAAAAGGGTCCCCCGTCCCCTTATGGAGAAGAGCGCCGCCGAAACAGCGAAACACCGAAACAGAGACCTGGAGTTCCAGATTGGAGGGGGAAAACTCCGGCAGGGCGCCGCCGGTGTGATCTCCTACCCCTCCAACGTCATCTCCATCGACATCTCCATGAAGAGGGATTAGTCCACCCCAGGGCTATGGGTTTGTGGAAGTAGCACTTGTATCTCTCTCTCTCTATGTGCTTCACTAATTAGATCCGTATGAGCTGCCTCACATGATTACGGGCACCGTTGTAATTCCTATGTGGTGGATCTTTTCTATGAGTTATTGAATCTGAGATTGCAATTGTTTCTCTTGAGTTATTTGAGTAGATGTATCTTATGTACCCCGTTCTTATTTGCTAGCTTTGATGAATCTAGTTCTTGAGAGCGTGTGTGGGGTGATGGGTGCATTAGTTGGAGTAACGGGGTTGGCTAGTGCTGTGAAAGTGACAGAAGTTCAGCGATCCACTTAGGTTTTGTTAAACCTTTCTTAGTTACCTCACTAGGGATAAAAAGGAGTACCTTGTTACCGGGGATTTGAAGTGACACTAATCAATCTCCATGACTAGATCTAGCAAGTTCTTACTTCAACTTCATGTCACATTGCTTAAAGCTATACTCTGGTTTTTCCTTAATTATCGAGGTGTTATGATTTATTTCGCATCTTGGTGGAGTATAAGAGGGATCAATATGACCGTAGAGATCTCTATGCTAGGACGTGATGCCCATATGAAAGTACTCAATGTTAAACATGTTATTGTAATCTCACATGTAATTCTTTATGTCCACCGTCTACTACTTTATTTGAGAGAATGCAAGTGTGAAACCATGAACCCCGGTCCTATTTTAAATATAAGAAAACACTCTAGTTACTTTGCTGCAATTTACTTTACTTGCACTTTACTTTACTTGCATCTCCAATTCGAATTTACATTATCTCCATCACCACTTGCATCACAAAAATACAAAAACAATCCATTGCATATTTATTTTCTCATTTGCATTTAGTAGTAGATTTAATTATTGCACATTTACTTTCAGTTTTGCATTGCAATTTAGAAGTCTCACACCTTGTGCTTGACAACCACTTGGTGAGGTTGAGGGCACAAAATTCTCTACTTGTTTGCAGGATCTTGGAGGAAGCTTGGAAGACAACTGCTGAAATACTGGCTCCCCAAGAGTTTGATATTGACGAATATATGGATCCTGGACGCTGCGAATAAGGACACCCCCTCTCAGGCCCAAGGTTAAAGGCCCAAGAAGAGGAGCCCTTGGAATACTCCAGAAGGCCCACGTGAAGCCCACCCGCACTAACTTGCGGGTTAAGATAGGAAACATGTAACCGACCTAGTTAGAGTTCGAGTCCTCTCCGGGTAGGATTCGAGACCTGGCCATCTATATAAGGCCAGGAGAGCCCCCCAGGGAGAGGACCAAGCAACAGAGCACCATCGAAACCTTGAACTCGAGATCTTACTCTCGATTCGAGCACCACCATTGTAACCGATCTTTCCGTCAATACAGATCGACAAGAGGCAGGAGTAAGGGTTTTACCTCTACGAGGGCCCCGAACCTGGGTAAATCTCGCCCCCTGTCTAGACGACGATTCCACCAGCGTTCATGACTTCTCCTAGTCGAAACCCGATAGGGTCACCTAAGGGATTTGTAGAGTCAGAGATTCGACAATTGGCGCCGACCGTGGGGACGACGGGCGCTGGATCACCGGCATCTTCGGCTTCATCGACAACGCACTCTCGTTGGAAACCATCGACTACGGCTCCGAAAAATCCTATACGGATCGGATCTGTCGTGGTCACACCTCACTCGCCGGAATCACGCCCGGTATTCGAGGATCTGGAGAAAAGCGTCACCTTGACGTTCGGGAGCCTAAAATTCGTGACCAACCGGGACGGAATCCTCCACTTCTCGGATGAATCGGAAACTGAATCTGGAGCTGTCGACTCACGCCGTCATCTGGAGAAAAACGGCGAGTCCATCCGCTTCAACGCCAACGACTACCATACCCTCTCGACAGAGGAACCATCAAGAATTCGAAGAAACTTTCGACCTACGCCTAGGACGCATGAGCCTCGACTGGCTCAAGTCTGCATGGCAGGATCGGAACAAGCCTCGGAAACAGAACACAGCGCGGCAGAGCGCAACATAATCGGCGTCTCACGGGAATCCTGGAACCGAGCAAAGGAGGCTATGCGAACGAGCAAGCCACCCGCATCCGGGGCTTCACACGAAGACATGGTTGCCTACCACTATCACCTAGTGAGAGCAGCCACGACTATCAAGGACGCTCGGATAGATCTGGCCCGCCGAAGAAGAGCGGCGGACGAGTCGAGCCAAAGGCGAGCCGGGCTGTCCATAACACCCTCGGTTGGAACCCGACCCGTGAGGAAGGGACGCGCATCTACATCCAGGAACAATGAGTCCCTAGCCGGAACCAGCAGATCAATCACTCCTTCTCTCATGCGAGTCGACGACGATGGCAATGTCTGCCCGCAAACTCCTGCTGCCACGGTTCTAGCTGCAGCAACTTACATGCAGATGAACCAACCGACGGAAAGTGATCCTCGGGCGGAACAGTATAAACAAGTGCGCAAGGGATTAGGGCTGGCGGCCGCAAGGCTTGCCACTTATGATCGAAAGAAGGCCGCATAGCAGCTGGAGAAGGAACAGGAGAAGGAGAAAGACAAGGATAGGGAAGCATCCCGCAAACGCAGGAGTTTTTCGCCAAGAAGGGACAGGTCACCGCGTCGTGGTCGAGGAAAAGAAGCACGGCGCCGTGATGACATTCGAAGTAGCAGCGAAGGCAGTCCGAGAGACAAGAGCTCGCGGCATCATAGCAGCCGCTCGCGAAAGCGAAGCAAGGAGCCAAGGAAAGATACTGACCGCGACCGGCAGAGTACGACGCGCGATCAGATCTCGCGCAAAAAAGGGTGGATAAGGCGAGGGCTTCGCGATATCGCGAGCGCTCCTTGTCCGGCTCCTCGGGTGACGAAACCTGCGGCGCTCTCTGCTTTGCCCGCAGTATCCGCGAGGCGCCCCTACCCAAAAGATTCAACCTTAGCACGGAAGTAACAAAGTACGACGGCTCACTCGAGCCCTCTCAATGGCTAAGCGATTACCTCACGGCAGTAAAATGCCAACGTGGGAATAAAAACATGGCTATGCAATACCTCAATTTGCATCTCGCCGGCGCGGCCCGCAGTTGGCTGGAGAGACGACCAAAATCTTGCTACGCATCGTGGGATGATTTGCACCGCGATTTCTGCAAAAATTTCCAGTCGACTTACAAGAGGCCAGCCACCATTGAAGAACTGCGAGCATGCAAGCAGAAAAGTGGCGAATCCACCCGCGAGTACATCCAGCGATGGACTACGCTCAGGAATACCGCAGGAACCATTTCAGAAGAAGTAGCGATTGAAGCCTTCGCAAAAGGCGCCCGAAGAACGGCTTTCAGAGAAGAACTGGGCAGAGCCGCACCCAAGACTATTGGGGAGCTGATGAACATAGCCGAAAAATGGGCTAACGGAGAAGATGCGGTGCGCAATGAGAGGGCATCATCACCTGCGCATGATGAAGACCGTCATAGTCGGAGGAAGAGGAGACAATATTACGATCACGAAGACAGAGAGGAGTTGGTCGCAGCGGAATTCACGCGAGGCCGCGACTCCGGTCGCCGTGGGAATCGCGAGTGGAGACCAAAAGCTGAAGAAAAATCACCCGAGGAAGACCTCTATGGATACTGCTCGCTACATCTATTTACAGATAAACGCACGGGCAAAACTAAGGCAACACACCTTCTTAAGGATTGCCGAAAGTTTATTGATATCTCAGAAGCACTCGCAAGGAAAAGAGCAGCACACACACAAAATTACCCACCGCTTCCAGGAGGAGGCCACCAAGGATTCCAGCCGCCACAACCCCCACCTCCACCAGCAAATCCAAACATGGCATTAGCCGCGCTACCTGCACCGCCAGCTCAAAACTCCGGAGCCAACGCGTACCCAAATCCAGCAGGGCAACTCGTGATGATCCAGAAGGTATGTCCATCCCGCAGAGCTCAAAAGACTAACACAAGGCAATTGTGCATGGCCGTGCAGACACCGCCAACAAAAACAGAATACTTGAAGATGGCAGACCAGCCAATATAATTCTCGATGAAAGACCACCCGCCACGAGTCTATCGACCAGGACACGCCGCCCTTGTCATCCAAGCACAAATTGGCAATTATGACTTGGCCCGCGTATTCATGGATGGTGGCAGTGGCATCAACATTATCTACGCGGATACACTCCGTCGGATGAACAGGAACTTGGACGGCCTCCAGGAATCAGAAACATCCTTCCACGGGATAGTTCCAGGAAAAACAATCCGTCCACTCGGAACAATCAACCTAGAAGTCGTGCTGGGCACCAAGAGCAATTACAGAAGAGAATTCCTCGACTTCGAAGTTGTCGATTGGCCTTCGCAGTACCACGCCATACTTGATCGAACAGCGTTCGCCAGATTCATGGCAGTACCGCATTACGCCTACCTGAAGCTCAAATTACCTGGAGAACATGGCGTAATCACCATCGACGGAGACTTTCAGAAATCCAACAAATGTGACATTGAATTCAATGAGATCGCAAAATCTTTTGGGATGCAAGAAGAACTTCAAGAGCTGGCAAAAACCACGGATCACTCCGTGATGCCCCTCACACAAAAAAACGCGCCTGAACTGGAGTTCAGCGCTAACAGCGACACTCGAAAGCATCAAGTGCACCGACAGATTCTGCGAAGACAGCGCTGGTTTCCGCCACCCTTCCGCAAGCATAGGAAAGCGCGCTCGTCGAACTCCTCCGTGAGTACTGGGAAATTTTCGCCTGGCAACCATCAGATATGCCAGGAATACCCAGGGAGTTTGCCGAGCACTCACTCGAAGTCTTTCCAGATGCCAAACCCATCAAACAAACTACTCGACGATTTTCAGAACCCAAGCAGAAGGCGCTTGGAGAAGAAGTAAACAGATTGCTAGCAGCAAAATTCATCAGGGAGATCAAGATATCCACTTGGTTAGCAAACCCGGTGCTGGTCCCCAAAAAGAACACGGACATCCTTCGGGTATGCATCGACTACACGTCGTTAAACAAGCACTGCCCCAAGGACAACTTTCCCCTCCTGCGAATCGACCAGATCGTGGACTCTACGGCAGGCTGCCAACGCCTCTCTTTCCTGGACGCCTATTCGGGATATAATCAGATCCGGATGAAAAAAGAAGACGAAGAAAAGACAGCATTCATCACACCTCACGGTGTCTACTGCTACACGACAATGCTCTTCGGGCTCAAGAACGCAGGCGCAACATACCAGCGCTGCATGCAAAAATGCCTCGCCAAGCTCATTGGCAAGAACGTACAAGTGTACGTTGACGACATAGTCATCAAGACTCGAGTTGAAAGCACACTCCTTGAGGATATTAGAGAAACATTCGATGCCCTCAACGCATACAGGATCAAGCTCAATCCAACAAAATGCGTCTTCAGCGTTCGAGCAGGGAAACTTCTCGGGTACCTGGTATCCGCCAGAGGCATCGAAGCCAACCCAGAGAAAATACAAGCAATCTTGACAATGAAGGAGCCAACTAATCTACGCGGAGTCCAACAGCTTGCAGGGCGATTGGCCGCCCTGAGCAGGTTCATTGCACGATTGGGAGAGCAAGCGTTACCCTTCTACAAGCTGCTGAAAAAGACAGACAAATTCGAGTGGACACCAGAAGCTAAGCAAGCATTCGCAGACTTAAAGCGATCGTTGCAAAGTAGGCGAGTTCTTGCAACGCCGCAAGAAAGGGAGCCACTCTACTTGTACCTAGCCGCCACAAACCAGGTCATCATCACAACAATCGTAGTCGAACGACCTGAGGAAGGCAAAGCGTACGGAGTTCAGCGACCAATCTATTACATTAGCGAAGTACTCTCGCCATGCAAGCAATGATATCCTCATTACCATAAGCTCGCATACGGAGTTGTTCTTACAGCCCGAAAACTCAAGCACTACTTCCAGGAGCACGCCATCACAGTGGTTAATGATGCGTCACTCGGGACAATCATGAACAACCCCATGGCATCCGGAAGAATAGCCAAATGGAGCATCGAGTTGGGCGCCTGGGACATCACCTATGCAGGGCGCAACGCAGTCAAATCTCAGGTACTCGTGGAATTCCTAAGCGAATGGACAGAACTACAAACGCCCGGACCACCTGAGTACACGAGCAATTGGATAATGTACTTTGACGGGTCCAAACGAAACGAAGGAGCAGGAGCTGGAATTGTCCTCATATCGCCTCAGGGGGACAAGCTGCAATACGTCCTACGATTAGACTTTCCACTAGATGATCCAACATCGAACAACGACGCAGAATATGAAGCCCTGTTGCATGGGATGAAGATGGCAGTCGCCTGTGGAGCTACCCGATTAATGATTTACGGCGACTCCAATCTCATTGTGCAGCAGACAATGAAAGAATGTGATGCAATTGCTGAAAACATGGTCGCGTACCGCGACATGTACAATCTACTCGAAGGAAGTTTCAAAGGGTGCGAGCTGAAGTACATTGCAAGATCAAGCAATGAAGAAGCAGATAGGCTGGCAAACTTGGGTTCCACAAATACACCCATACCACCAGGAATATATTTCGAACGGATGATCAAGCGATCGGTCAAAGTCAAGAAAGCTGCAGGAACACCCGCAGCGCCAGAAACAGAGGTCAGCCCGCAAGTTGCCATTATCGAGTTTACTCATAATATATCACGACAGGTTTTTCTGGTCGAGCCAGTCTGAACGCAGAAATATCTCGACTACCTGATCAACAGACAGCTCCCGGCCGATCCACGCGAGGTTCGATAAATAGTGAGACGCAGCAAATCCTTTCGGGTAGTCAACGGAGAATTTTACAAGCAAAGCATCTCGGGTATACTTCAGCGCTGCATCGCACCCGAAGATGGCAAAGAATTACTCCAGGACATCCACCAAGGAGACTGCGGACATCATGCTAGCTGGAAAACAATCATGGGAAAGGCTTTCCGAGCGGGATTCTACTGGCTAACAGCAGCCACCGACGCAAAGGACCTGGTCGAACGATGCGATGCTTGTCAGCGATTCGCACCAAGACCACATGCACCTGCTACGGAATTGCACATGATACCCATTGCCTGGCCCTTCGCACAATGGGGGCTGGACATGGTTGGACCACTACGCAAGTCCACGCCGGGTGGGTATACACACTTGCTGGTCGCAGTCGACAAGTTCACCAAATGGATCGAGGCCATGCCAGTAACTGCGGCTAGCGCCCAGTGCGCCGTCAAGTTCCTCGACTCCATTGTATGCAGATTTGATGTGCCACACGACATCATTACAGACAATGGTACAAACTTCACAGCAAAGGAAACACAATAGTTCTGCGAGAAAAAGGGCATAAACTTCAAGTTTGCTTCAGTTGCCCACCCGCAAACGAACGGTCAAGTCGAAAGATCAAACGGCTTAGTTTCGGCCGGCATCAAGAAACGCCTACTCGATCGTCTACACCCCGCCGCAGGACATTGGGCAGAAGAGCTACCCTCCGTACTATGGAGCCTCCGCACAACTCCAAACCGATCCACAAAATACACACCATTTTTCATGGTATACGGGGAGAAGCAGTCCTTCCAGAGGATGTTAGATTCAGCGCCCCACGAGTTGTGGCTTACAGTGAAGAAACCTCCAACAAGGCACTCGCGGAAGATATGGATGCACTCGACGAGATGCGTGACATCGCGCTCGCAAGATCAGCAGTATATCAGCAATCACTGCGAAATTATCACAGTCGCCGCCTGCGCCACAGAGCATTCGCGGTTCGAGATCTAGTGCTGCGGCTCAAGCAGAAGGAAGGACACAAGCTCGAGCCACCCTGGGAAGGACCCTTCATCATACACGAAGTCATCCCAGGCGGAGCCTACAGGCTGAAGAATCCGTCGACTGGAGGAATCTATTCCAATCCTTGGAATATCGCACACCTCCGCAAATTTTATCCCTAGGTTTACTTATTATCACAACAAATAAGGCTATACTAGCCACTCTTGTAGCCCGAATACATGACTTCTCAGTCATAGCAATAAAATACATGGTTTCTCAACCATATTTACTCGAAGATTATCTCTTCTTACATGCTAAATAGTTACAGGTACACACCCCATAAACACACGGGGGCTAAGCCTACAACTAAGCATCACAAGAAAACTTATACACACAAGGTTACACACCTTATAAACAGTTTTTACAAGCTATACAGTATGACAGAATGTACACATTCAACAATCAGTCATGGCGATAAGCATTCTCAGTCGCCAACACTCTATCTACCTCCTCAGAGGTCAGTCGAATGATTTTCTCCGCTGCAGGACGAACAACATCGTAATGCGGAGAAATATCATCGATTGGTCCATCTGGGAGCCTAGCTACGGAGTTAAAATTTACTTCAAGATGCCATATTCGGACAAAGGAGAGAGCCACCACCGCGCCGCAAATCATCTGGTTGCGCACGCACTCGCGAATTTCTCCCTCTTGCCCGAAGAGCCCAAGGAGATACCTCCAATCTTCAGGACCCCTTTCAAGCGGGTAGAATGCAGCGTTTATCGCGATCAAGACCTCGTGAAAAGAACTCACGAGAACTTTTACCTGGGAGACACGGAAATTCAAAGTAGCTAACACAAAACCTCGGCTGCGATCAGACCAAAAATTATTCGCATGAGGCCTTGAGCTGCCAGCTTCTTGAAGAATGTGGTTTTCCACCCACTGTTTTTCCTCCCTATCATCCGGCTTAGCAACTGAAGAAAAGAATGCGTGATCAGATAAGGAAGCAAGACAAAGAAGACTTGGGGGCTATATTACTTACACAACAGTTCCCTAGCAAGGGAAGCCAGCTCGTACATCACAAACTGTTCGCGTTCAGTCGCTAGTTTTTGCTTGGACTTCGCCACATCGGCCACCCCACGCAACACTTTCAGTTTGCGCTTGCCATCGGCTACACGATCACGAAGACCCGCCAAAGTCCCAACAGCTGCAACAAGTGGATCAGCTCGGGCAGCAAGTCCACCTGAGGATTCTGCGACAAATCCAGTAGGCTGGAAGAGTACAAGGAAAGAAGTAAGACACCCTATTCGAAGTATCTCTAGTCGCACATTTGACGAATGCTCGGGGGCTACTCCCATCGGGAGAGAATACACAAACTACCAGAAGCAATTTCCAGGCAAACATTTAGATTAAAGATAATACGGGAATACATCCCAAGTTTCATTACATTCAAAACGGAAAAGGAATACAAAACTACGAAGCTACAGTGGTACTCCCGCTAGCGGTAGTCGCCCCTCCTGTGAGTCGAGCAAATAGCTCAGACAGCTTCCGAGCAAGGATGGCGGCTTGCTCGCCAAAACGAGAGAGCCGTACCTTTTTGCCCGTGGAGGGGTCAACTGGAAGAGCCGAGTAGGCTTCCTCCAAACCGGTGACTCCATGCGCCAGCGCGAACTGGATCGCAGTCTTTGCGCCAGACTCCGACTGGGCGACCGCGTAGGCATCCAAGAGATTGCTCTTCGAAAAGATCTTCAGCAAGTCATCTAGCGCAGATGGAGGTGCAGCGTTGGCGAGGAAGCGACCGTGCAGTTGCGTCAACACATGAGTGGCATCGCCAATCAAGGAGCAAACTCCTTCGGCGTGCCTCTTGAGTTGAGCAAGAGTGTCGGTTAGCACGTCTACCCGTTGGATCCCAGGGATCTCCAGAGGAACATCCAGAAGACCTGCAAAAGAAAAGAATGTCAAGACTTGGCAAGTTCAGCGGAATAAAAGATGAAATCACGAGAGCTTAAATTACTTACCCGCGAGACGCTCAGCAAGGGGACGGAGGAACGTGACAAGGTCAGCATCGGCCTTATTGCCAGCATCCTCTTGATCCTTTAGAGCTTTCCGCGCATCCGCAAGTTGCCTTTCAAGATCCTCCGATCGCATGCGGGGGGTCTCCAGTTCTTGTCGGATGGCCGCCAGATCAGCTCCCTGAGTGGTTACCCGCTCAGAGAGACTGCCCTTCTCGGATTCCGAAAATTCGAGTCGAGCTGCATAGTAACACTTGTCAGAAATCAAGAATTGAAGAAAAAATAGGAACAAGAAAAGATGATAAGACTTACTCTTAAGAAGCTCGTTCTCGGTGCAGAGTCGACTGCGGTCTGATCGAAGAGACTCACATTCCGACTCGGCAAGAACAACTCGGCGACCAATCGCCGCAAGAGAGTCAACAAGCGACTACAAAAAATACAGAGGTAGAAGAATTAGAAGATATAAACTGGAGCCTGTACCCGATTGAATTCAATCGACTACAGCCCCGGGGGCTACTCCCATCGGGAGCACTGCCGTGCACCCGATAAAATCAAGAAGAAGAAAAACACTTTGAGCCTGTAGCCGATCGCACGCGATCGACTACAGCCTCGGGGGCTACTCCCATCGGGAGCACTGTCGTGCACCCGATAAAAATATCATGACGAATGGCAAAGTTTACCTGGCCCGTGGCGCGGGAGAGGGGATCTACAGAGCTGTCCGTCACTTCTTTCGAAGCTGAAGTCCTGGCGGCAAAGCTAGGAGCCTCACGTTCCACAGTCGCCGCATGGGGGGCTGTGCTGGGAGAATTCTGGACAGTGCCAGCAGTGGGAGTCTCACCCGCAGCTCCTGCTCTATTCCTCTTTTCGGGAGGAACAGAAGAAGCATACCTGCGAGGACTGATGGTTTGCAAACTGCAACAAATAAACATCAACATAGGTGCAAAGAAAAAAGTTCGACTAAAGGACAAGGAGAAGAACTTACTCATCATCTTCATCTTCATCCAGCAAATCCGCGTTCCAAGCAGGCGCGATTACTGGGAATGAAGGTGAAGGGGCGAGTGAGCGAAGTGGAGTCGCGGAGATAGGAGCCTTCCCAGGCGATTCTTCCAAGGAGTTATCCTTGGAAGTAGCCTCGTTATCATCCACCCGATGACGCTTGTGGTGATGAAGGCCGCCATTCGAGCCCTCCGCACCATCCGAAGAATCGTCCTCGGAGCTCGAAGAAGCATCGGCTACACTGGTATCGGCTAAGCCATCCAGGTGACTCGCCAATAACTCCGAGGCGTCCTCTCCCGCAACTGGCGGGTAGCAGTTCGCCACTGCTAGGCTCTACAAAGAAGGCAGAAGAAGGCAAGAAAAAATTCGGTCGACTAAAGCTCAAAGCAAAGAAGAAAATAATAGAAGACAGGAAGGGTAAACTAACTGCGGCTGGTGGAGGTTTCGAAGCATCGAAGGCTTCGACTGAGCAGTCGGGGAACTTCTCCCCCACCTTCAAGCTAGTGATAGCCGCAATTTTCTTCTCGAACTCAACGTTCGAAAGCTCCTCGCAGCTCACTCGGATAGGATCCTCAGAGCCTTAGTATTCCCACATGGTGGAAGGCCTCTGCTGCAGAGGTTGGATCATGCGCTTCAGAAAAATACTCGCCAGGTGCAGCCCGTTGAGCACCACTCCAGCAGTTTGATCCCGGAGAGCGGACACCCTTGCGAGTAGGGGCGTAACAACCTGAGTTTCTTCGGATGACAGCTTGTGCGCCCAGGACTTCCGCCTCTTCAAAACAGCGAATGGGTGGAATTCTACGATTCCACCCGAGCTGTTGTCGATGACGTAAAACCACTTTTTCCGCCAGCCTTGCGCGGAGTCGATGAAGTGCATACTAAAGTAGCTGCTCTCCAGTCGCGCTTGGATCCCGAAGCCACCTGTGCGTAGCGGCTCGCCAGGCTCGGAGTCCACCCGCGATTTCTCGCGGAAGATGCGAACTTTGAAGAGGGCCTTCCAGAGCGCCCAATGTGGGCGAATGCCAAGGAAACATTCGCAGAACACGATGAAGCACGATATGTGCTGCACCGCGTTCGGAGGAAGATCGTGAAGCTGTATGCCATAGACATACAGCAACCCGAGAAGGAAAGGATGGAGAGGGAAGGAGAGACCCCGAGACACGTGGTCCGCGAAGACCACGCGCTCGTTCGACTGCGGGTTTGGTACCTCTTCCTTCTTCCCGAGGCGCACCCGCTTCTCAGCTTCCGCCGGCAGCATCCCTTCCCGCTGCATCTCTTTGACGCTCTTCGCGGTGGTGTTGGGCGAACGCCAGTCGCCAGCTCGGGGCGCAGGTTGTGCGGAGACTTCTCCGGTTGCGGAAGTGGCAGCGCCACGTCTTTTGCCTCCGGCCATGGTTGACAGCGCGAGCTTGAGCACGAGGAAGAAGATGGGCGCGAGGAAGGAGATGGATTGAAGACGAAGGCTGGGAAGGTTTTACCGCAGCGCTAAGTCCCGTATTTATACACGGAGCGGATCAGCCCCAGCCATTCGATGCGCTACGTGGCGCTTATCGCAGCCACCACGTGTGAAGATGAAATGAAGAGACGGTGAACGCTGTTCTGTGCCACGATCTTAACAGAAGATCGTGCGCATTTACTGCACCGTTCGCGTAAAAACCGGGAGCGGCGTTTCGTTTCCCGGTCAAAAAGCTGACTAGGTGGGCCAGCCCATCTGCTACCACTCCGTCACGTCCCATCGGGAGGAGAAAAGTGCGTCATGACGTCATGGCACGCATCATCAAACTCAAGAACCTTCGAATGGAAAATTCAAACACGAAAACAGCTTCGTATGAAACTCCTTCGATTAAAGGCAATTCTTTTGCGAACAAATCATGGAGCAAGACCTCCTTAAAACAAGAGAGAACTACCCTATACACGAAAACTCTTTCGTACGGGCACAACAGTCCAAACATGAAAACTCTTTCATATGGGCATGACTCTCCTCAGTACGAAAAATTCTTTCGATTGAATCTCAAACAATCACTCGGGTAGGAAGAACCTACCTCCATTCACACATGATATTTTTACATCATAAAAACCTGGATTGTTCAGCCGACTAGGCATATCCGGATGCCATATTCTTTGAATATGAAGGTAAGACCCAAAAAGATCTTTCTTAAGGGCGTGGAATCGCACTCGAAAGCTGCGTCCTCCGGTATGATTCCGTGTCAACAACACGAACAAAAATCCTAGCGGACGCGCCGGGTACCCCCATAGGTTAAGTTCGACTCGATAAGTCCACAACGGCTCAGTCGCAAAAATCACCTTATCGGGTTCGAGTCGGAGGTCTCGAATCTGTGTAGGCCAGGAATGTCTTTGCCCTAGTCGCAATTAATTGGCCCTGATCTCTCGGGAGAGCCAAGCTACTGTGCCGCATGCTTCTGCGATAAAAGCCGCAAAAACAGGCACCTATGCTGCTCGACACTCGAGCATGAAGACTCGTTGCACAGGGAACACACCCTTTAAACAGGAAACAACCAAGCTGGTTATCCATAAGAAAGACAGACCAAGAAAGGTTTGACCATCTACTCGACTGGAAAAATCCCACTCGAGCAAACGCTCGGGGGCTACTGACGAATATATGGATCCTGGACCCTGCGAATAAGGACACCCCCTCTCAGGCCCAAGGTTAAAGGCCCAAGAAGAGGAGCCCTTGGAATACTCCAGAAGGCCCACGTGAAGCCCACCCACACTAACTTGCGGGTTATGATAGGAAACATGTAACCGACCTAGTTAGAGTTCGAGTCCTCTCCGGGTAGGATTCGAGACCTGGCCATCTATATAAGGCCAGGAGAGCCCCCCAGGGAGAGGACCAAGCAACAGAGCACCATCGAAACCTTGAACTCGAGATCTTACTCTCGATTCGAGCACCACCATTGTAACCGATCTTTCCGTCAATACAGATCGACAAGAGGCAGGAGTAAGGGTTTTACCTCTACGAGGGCCCCGAACCTGGGTAAATCTCGCCCCCTGTCTAGCCGACGATTCCACCAGCGTTCATGACTTCTCCTAGTCGAAACCCGATAGGGTCACCTAAGGGATTTGTAGAGTCAGAGATTCGATAGATATAAACCCTCGAGTCACCCTCGTGGGGAAGAAGGCTTGCCACTAGCTACACACTCTGCACTTGGAGTCTCAACCTAGCCATCAAGCGTTTTTTCTGGCGCCGTTGCCGGGGAGCCATAGGTGAAGGAGTTGTCCAAGGGAGCTCACAAGAAGTCTTCATCACCAACAAGGTGTGCAAACACCTAAGCTTGGGGAGGTTGCACCTACGTGAGTACCGTCCTTTCTATCTCCACCTTCTTTCAAGTAGATTGTTTTGTTTCTTGTCTTGTTTTTGTTTTTGTTCTTGTTTTTGTTTTGTCTTGCATATTTTATTTTAGTTTGCATTTTAGTTTTGCATTTAGTTATCTAGATTATTTTAGTATTTCGAATTTTCTTAGTTACTTTACTTTTGTTTTGCATAAAAAATTAAAAACTACATAAAAACTTGGAAAATGGAGCAGAGAACTTATTGGCCATTCAGTGTTAGGAATTTCCCTCAAGAGTTAAATATTCCCGTTGAAAAATTAGGGGTAGATCCTAGTGTTATTAAAATTATTTATGAATCTCGTTTCTATGGAAAGCCTAAAGAAGACCCTTTGTTCCATCTTAAGAAATTTGATGAAAGATGTAAAACTTTGAACTTGAATCATGCAAACATCAACAATACTAAAGTTGAACTCTTTCCCTACTCACTAGGAGGCAAAGCATTAGATTGGATATTAAGATGGCCTCCTAGCAATTTTACTACTTGGTTCAACTTAAGGGCTGCATTTATTGAAAGGTTTTGTCATGCTGAAAAGAATTACAATGTTAAACAATTGCTCATTACCTTTAAACAAGAAAAAGATGAATCAATGATACAAGCATGGGAGAGATTTAGAAGTAGAGCATATGGAATAGGGCATGGCTTTAGAGATTGGATACTTATGCATATGTTTTATAAGGGAATTTCTGAAACTTCTAGAGCCTTTTTAGATAATGAATGTGGGGGATCTTTTACTAGTACTAATGCTGCAAATACCCATGTTTTGCTTGAAAGTTTGCTCTTAGAGGTTAAAATTAAAGAGAGCTTAAAAAAGGCTGAAGTACCCGAGGATATTTTTGATGATCGCTATGAGATTTTTAATATGCATAATAGAAAAGGAAAAGTAGAGGAAATTATGATGCTTACTGAAATTAAGGATCCATTGCTTGATTTAGAAAAAAGTAGCTTGCAAGAACTTATTTCTACTCTACAAAATTTTTCTAGTGATCCCACTATAAATGTTAATCAACCTGGCTTTGGATCTTATATTGCTAATCATGTCTTGCAAGAAAAAATTGCTAGGTACAAGAATGAGGCCATGATACCTCCTAAGCTTGGGGATGCATGGATCCCCAAGGTGCTAGTTTCAATTGGAAAAGAAATTCACCATGCTATGTTAGATCTAGGTTCTAGTGTATCAGTACTCTCTAAAGAATTATATGAATTGCTAGAACTAGAAAATTTAGAAAAGTGCTCAAGTGAATTTGTCCTTGCTGATAACTCTACTAAACATGCTGTAGGACAAGTAAAATATGTTATGATTGAATTGCACATGACTTTCGTACCCGTTGATTTCATTATTATGGATATGGGGGATAAATCCCCTAGTCCTATTATTTTGGGTAGACCTTTTCTTCGTACTACAGGTGCAATCATAGACTCCAAGGAAGGGAATGTAAAGTTTCAGTTCCCTCACAAGAAAATCATGGAGAACTTCCCAAGTAAGAGGGGCACGCTGAAGAACAAGCTCCCTCATGAGCTTTATCCCTCTTGATTATCAAGTAAGTAAAGCCTAGCTATATGGCTATAAAGAAAGCGCTTTACGGGAGGCAACCCGGTTGTTTTTGTTTGGATTTTCCTAGTGTTCTCTTGCTGTCTGAAGAGATTAGTTTTTTTGTTTTAATTCTGTAGTTTTCAATAAAGATTCAAGTCAAACCCATTTGGACTTATAAGTTGCTATCCTAGTGCATGAAATTTCTGTTTCAGCACGAGTCTGCTCACCGTATGATTTTACGTTTTTTATTGATATGTCGGATTGAGCTAATTTTTTAGTATGTTCTGCAACTGTTCGTCCTATGTAAGCACAAAAATTGGCTTAATGTTTTGACGAGTCTAGCTTAGAGAAAAACGTTCGTTTTGCTGCTGCTGCTTTTTTGGACAGATTCTGCCTTCTTTTGTTTTATGCACTCTTTGGGCTTGGGAATCGAATTTCCATGATTATTTTAAGCAAGAGAGTGAACATACAACATAACTAACCTTATTTTCTATCTACTGGAGCATTTGATTTGGAATTTTGCACAGCAAGCATGTGATTTGTTTGTCCTTGCTAATCTCACCCCACAGAAAAAGAATGGGAGAAACATGTTTTGTGAAGTTTTTTCACAGTGAATAGAGGAGCTGAGCCTCAAGACATCCAAGAATGGTGAAAGCCATAAGCTTTGGGATGTAATGAACACCCCACTGGAGCTACACTCTTTTGGTTAGCACACGTCCACTTTCTTTTTTTCTAAGCAAAGCATTTATCGTAGAGACTTGAAGCGTCTAGTTTTTGTTTTTATTTTTGTTTTGATAAGACCACCACCATCATTTTATATGAGATTGAGCTACTGGAGTTTGGGGTTGGAATGTATTGGATGCTAGTATTATGACTTGGAATAGGGATGCCATGGTTGATTTGAAGAGCTACATATGTTTGCATGATTTATAGGCTTTTTATGTGTAGAAATTTGCAATAATGTTGTCTTGAGCTATCTCTTATTCATGTCCTTGATGTTAATTGCTGGTTTATTTAGTTTGTCATGAAATGAGTAGTTCTATGGACATATGCATGCATAGTAGCTGGCCAACTATCTCCCTCTTGCTAGCCCAAAAATTTAAAAATTCCAACAAGTAAAAACTTGTTTCCAACACTCCTTAGCCAAGTATTTCCAGTGAGTCCACCATATCTTCCCATTAGCTTCATTGCTATTCCGAGTATGTTCACCATGTTATTGTGTTATTTATGTTCTAAATTAAGATATTAACTTTATTAATTGTCATGGGTTGAACTTGGGATAGGACTCTCAAGAACTTTTGAAGGCACACTTTACCTTTTATGCATCTAATAAACATGACCCAATAATGGGAGCCACAAGTTTTGCGTTTGACAAGTGTGTGGTTGGGAGCTAGCTATAAACGTGTATCACCGGAAAGCTTTCAACATTGCACAAAAAATTTACATTTGGTTGATATCATGTACTTTTGTTTTTGGACTCCTGCCATGCCGAAATGAAATAGAGGAATAGTAAGTTTTGATGAGTAAGTATCTATATGACTAGAGAAACGCATTGGGCCGCTAACCCAAGCCATGCTTTATCATGGTGGAAATTTACTTACAGCTTGAGTGACTCTACAACACGTCCTATAATAAAATAAGAAGCTATGCATAATAGTGAATGAAAATAAAAAGGATGATGAGTCTACTCCGTTTGTTCATCTTGTCATTGTAACATGGGCTTGTTTCCATGTCATGGGGAAAGAGGTACCTCTTTGCGGTTCTCTATGATGTCATTAATACTTATTATGATTGTACAAAGCTTATTAGGAATCTTAAGTTGAGTAATCATGGAGTAGGTTTTCACACTCACGGGGCATGAGGCTTTCAACCACCTTGTCATTCTCATTACTTCAATACTCACAATTTTAAGATGCTAGTGATAAAGGGGAAATGAGAGTCCTAGATCAATGGATGCCACATTTCAATTAGTAATTTTTGTTGAATAATTTAGAGGCTAAATAAGACTTGATCATGTTTTACCTCTACTCAATTTTCTCCAAAGTGTCCACCATATTTTCTACTCTCCATTATGCTATTCTTTGACCAATATAGGATTTTATTTTTCATTTTGTGTATGCATTTGGTCCATAGTGCTTTTATTTCATTATACACTTTGTGAACTTTCATGAAGCATCTTTGCTTGCATATTTGATATTTCTTACAACATGAATTGTATATTTCTACTCATTTCTAGTATTAATCATTTGATTATATGTAGCATGAATAATCCTCCTTGATATCCCATGATTGTTTCAATATGCAAAACCCATCTTAGTTTTATCACCTTCATACTCGAGGACGAGCATGGGTTAAGCTTGGGGATGTTGATGCATGTAAAATGCATAGATGAATTTTTCATATTTTCACATGGTTTTCTATTACATATTGCATCATATAAGGGTATAATTCAATGTTTTATAGTATTTTGGGGTTAAATTACAAAGTCCCCCAACTTTTATGGCATTAACCATGCTTGTCATAAACCCCGTTTTCTATATTTTTGACGTTTCAGGGGGCAAACTTCCGCGAAATCACCTGAAAATCTGCGGGGGTCATTTTCTTGGAAGGAGAAGACTTGCGGGCGAAGGATCCACGAGAATTGGGCAAGGAGGCCCAAAGAGGACCCTCCACGCGGCCAGATTCCTTGGTCGCGTGAGAGGCCCCCTTTTGGCCCCTGTGGCCCCAATTCCTTCCATCTTCGACTTACCGACTCCGTCTTGACCTAAAACCGACTATAAAAAGGGTCCCCCGTACCCTTACGGAGAAGAGCGCCGCCGAAACACCGAAACACCAAAACAGAGACCTGGAGTTCCAGATTGGAGGGGGAAAACTCCGGCGGGGCGCCGCCGGTGTGATCTCCTACCCCTCCAACGTCATCTCCATCGACATCTGCATGAAGAGGGAGTAGTCCACCCCAGGGCTATGGGTTTGTGGAAGTAGCCTTGTATCTCTCTCTCTCTATGTGCTTCACTAATTAGATCCGTATGAGCTGCCTCACATGATTACGGGCACCGTTGTAATTCCTATGTGGTGGATCTTTTCTATGAGTTATTGAATCTGAGATTGCAATTGTTTCTCTTGAGTTATTTGAGTAGATGTATCTTATGTACCCCGTTCTTATTTGCTAGCTTTGATCAGTCTAGTTCTTGAGAGCGTGTGTGGGGTGATGGGTGCATTAGCTGGAGTAACGGGGGGTGGCTAGTGCTGTGAAAGTGACAGAAGTTCAGCGATCCACTTAGGTTTTGTTAAACCTTTCTTAGTTACCTCACTAGGGATAAAAAGGAGTTCCTTGTTACCGGGGATTTGAAGTGACACTAATCAATCTCCATGACTAGATCTAGCAAGTTCTTACTTCAACTTCATGTCACATTGCTTAAATCTATACTCTGGTTTTTCCTTAATTATCGAGGTGTTATGATTTATTTCACATCTTGGTGGAGTATAAGAGGGATCAATATGATCGTAGAGATATCTATGCTAGGACGTGATGCCCATATGAAAGTACTCAATGTTAAACATGTTATTGTAATCTCACATGTAATTCTTTATGTCCACCGTCTACTACTTTATTTGAGAGAATGCAAGTGTGAAACCATGAAACCCGGTCCTATTTTAAATATAAGAAAACACTCTAGTTACTTTGCTGCAATTTACTTTACTTGCACTTTAATTTACTTGCATCTCCAATTCTAATTTACATTATCTCCATCACCACTTGCATCACAAAAATACAAAAACAATCCATTGCATATTTATTTTCTCATTTGCATTTAGTAGTAGATTTAATTATTGCACATTTAGTTTCAGTTTTGCATTGCAATTTAGAAGTCTCACACCTTGTGCTTGAAAACTACTTGGTGAGGTTGAGGGCACAAAATTCTCTACTTGTTTGCAGGATCTTGGAGGAAGCTTGGAAGACAACTTCTGAAATACTGGCTCCCCAAGAGTTCGATATAAACCCTCGAGTCACCCTCGTGGGGAAGAAGGCTTGCCACTAGCTACACACTCTGCACTTGGAGTCTCAACCTAGCCATCAGGAGCCTATCATTAATATAAAATTAAATGATTTTGATTGCAATGCTTTGCGTGATCTTGGTGCTAGTATATCTGTTATGCCTCAAAAGCTTTATAATATGCTTGATCTACCACCATTGGAACATTGTTATTTGGATGTTCATCTTGCTGATAATGCTAAGAAGAAACCTCTTGGTTGAATTGATGATGTTCTTATTATGGTTAACAAGAACCTTGTACCTGTTTATTTTGTTGTTATAAACATTGAATGCAATTCTTCTTGTCCTATTGTTTTGGGAAGACCTTTTCTTAGAACTGTTGGTGCTATTATTGATATGAAAGAGGGGAGTATTAAATATCAATTCCCCCTCAAGAAAGGTTTGGAACAATTTCCTAGAAGGTAGATGAAGCTACCTTTTGACTCTATTATTAGAGAAAAATATTATGTTGATTCTTCTTCACTTGAAAATACTTGAGTTGCCCTTTTATGCCTAGCTGAAAGGCGTTAAAGAAAAGCGCTATAGGGAGACAACCCGTTTTATTTCTCTGTTTTCAACCTGTTTTTCTTCGTTTTCTTTGGTGTGCTTTGCACCTGGTTGTTGTCTATTTCCTTAGCAACCCCGGTGTATCTTTTCTTTTGTGTTTTTGTTGAGCCAAGTAAATCCTCTAGTGGAAAGTTGAGACTATATTTCGGATTTCTGCGCAGGAAACAGATTTCTGCTGTCCACTGTTAATTCCGTTAAAAATCACAGAAAATTAAAATGACCTGCATTTTTTTTTCTTAATCCCGAGTTATATATGCAAAGTTTCTTAGTTGACCACTTTTTGATTTGAGCAACTGAAGATTTTTGAAAAAATTGATCTTTACCTGCTGTTCTGTGTTGACAGATTTCTGCCATTTATCGCAATCGCATCTTAATCTCTTTCTTTTGGTGTTCTTTTGAGAAAAAGAGTTTTAAAAGAAGTCGTGAAAGTAGATAATGTGTTTTTTAGTGTTAGAATTGTGTTGAAACTGAACCATGTGAATTTATTATTTCGATTGCACTAACGTTGCTAATGAAGATTGTGAGAAGTTTGGTGTGAAGGAAGTTTTCAAGGGTCAAGAGAAGAGGATGATATGATGTGATCAAAAAGAGTGAAAAGCCTAACCTTGGGTATGCCCGGTGGTACATCCCAGCAAATTCCAAGAAGACTCAAGCGTCTAAGCTTGGTTATGCCTAAGGCACCCCCTTCTTCATCAACCAATTATCAGGTCACTTCTAGTGAAACTATATTTTTCTTCGGTCGCAACTTATGTGCTTTACTTGGAGCGTATTTTATTTTTGTTTTTAGTTTGTTTTTGTTTTTTCCTTAATTTTGTTTTTACTTTTTCAATAAGCTTGGTTGGACCCCAGCATTCTTTTATTGGAGAGTGACACGCTCCGCTTTTTCATGAGAATACTTTGTATTCTTAATCTCTGTCTAGCTGCTGCATTTATTTAGCTCCTGTTTTGCATGCATCTCTTATTAGAGTTGTTAGTTTTAGTAGTGTTATGTGAGTACTCTCATTTTTGCTTTCTGTAGAATAAAGAGTATGTTTGTTAAAGCATGTTTTGTATGGTTCTTGTTGGGAGAAAGAAAACAGCTGCTTGAAGTAGAAATTTTAAAAGTACTAGTAGAATCTTGTATAGACTGTGGCTGGAACTTTTTCATGCCATGCTCAATGTTATTTTAGTTTTAAAGCCTTGTTGTTATTGAGTAGCATGAATAGCCTTAAATAGTTGATAGTGTTTAATATGTCTTGAAAGATTCATGACTTGTTCTTGTCATAGTAAAGCATCAATATATGGTATTCTCTTTCGAATGTTTTATTTGGTTGACTTGGAGGATGCTCAAACCATGTTTATGACTACAAACCAGTCACGAATAGCCTCCATGGCCACTTAGTTTTTGAACTTGTGATACTGCTTATGCTTTAATTAATGATTCCTATGTCGCTATGCATGATTATGGCTCTTATGCTCTCTTGATTTGTCGCTCCCTGTCTTTTGCTAGCCTCCACCTGTACTGAGTATGAGCTCTACTCATGCATCAAAACTCCCTTAAACCCAAATTTTCCCATTGTGTCCACCATACCTACCTACATGTGGTATTTAACTGCCACTCCAAAGTAAATTGCTCATGTGTTACCTTTAAAACCTTCAAAATTACTCCTGCTTTATGTTCCTGTTTTTGCTCATGAGGACGTAAATAGAGAATCTGTATCTCACTTGTTGATTGGATTTCACACCCTAGACTAGTGGATTCATCCCCTTATCAAAATGATAGAAGAGCTGGCAGCGGGGTGCCCAGCGGCCTAGCCCCAAATCAATAAAAACAAATTCTCTTCCCTATTTTTTTCCCTGATTTATCAGTCAAAGCATAATTGTGTAAACAAAAGAGAAAGAGGCATGACCTTCTACACCAGTTGCGTCCTTCACCATGGGAGCTGCTCTTGTGAATCCAGTTGGCTTGTGACGTACTGTATTTTCTGTTAACCATTCGTTGACATTAGCATACATCTCCCAAAATATAGACACTCAGTGTCAAACTTTTAATACCTATGTTTAATAAAATAAAAGCTCTAGCATATGAGTGATCCCTGCTTCCCTCCGCGAAGGGCCTTTCTTTTACTTTTATGTTGAATCTCCATCTTCTAACTTTATGCACAGTTGAGAGAGCATTTTTGCCATTCTGAGTTCTATGTGCATTTTTCCCATGAACATCAATAATTACTTCATAATGTGATATTATTTGTTCTTAAATTATTTTTTCTAGACTTCCTCATGAAATTTGAAGGTGTCCTGGAATTTATGTTTTGCCCCACTCTTAAGGACTAGCGAAATATCACTTTGCTATGCTTTCTCTATATCTGAAACAAACGTTTACCTTTCTTTGCATTATTATTCATGATCCTTTATTTGAGTTACTTTTCGTGATGCAAAGTAATTGCTATGCTTTATTATTAAAGTTCTATTTACCATGTTTGTGTTTGAAGTTCTATGATCTCAGAGTGCATATGCTTTTACATTAGATTGATCAAGTTTTTGTTAGTACAATGTCACCTTAGATATTATTGATTTATCGTTTACTTACTCGAGGACGAGTAGGAACTAAGCATGGGGATGCCTGATATGTCTCCAACGTATCTTTAATTTCTGATGCTCCATGATCATATTATGCCAATTGATACTTGTTTTCTCCCTTATTTATAGCATTTTTATAGAATTTTGGAAACATTCTCGGAATTGGACCGCACAAAGCCTGAAGTTCCTATTTTCCCCGGAAGCATCCAGAACACCGAAGAGGAGTCGAAGACGGGCACCAGGGGGGCCACACCATAGGGGTAGCGCGCCCCCTGGTCGCGCCATCTATGGGTGTGGGACCCCTGGAGCTCCACCGCCTTTGCACTTTCGCCTATTTAATCTCCCCGGATGGAAAACCCTAAACACCTGATAAAAAATCCCCGAAAAGTTCCGTAGCCGCTGTCACCGTCTACCCTAGATCAGGGGGTTCTGAAGCTGTTTCCGGCACCCTGCCGGAGAGGAGATCATCACCGGAGGCTTCTACATCACCATGCCTGCCTCCGGAGTGATGTGTGAGTAGTTCATCCTTGGACTACGGGTTCGTAGCTGTAGCTAGATGGTTGTCTTCTCCTCATATGCCTCCATGTTTAGATTTCGTGAGCTGCCTATCATGATCGAGATTGATCTTATGTAATTCTATATGCTGTGTTTGCTGGGATCCAATGAATATTGACCTTATGCCAAGTTGATTATAGTCTTTATTTGCATATGCTATTTGTGATCTTGCATGTTTTCCATTGCTAGTGGTTGCTCTGGCCAAGTAGTTGCTAGTGACTCCAAGAGGGAGTATTTATGCTCGATAGTGGGTTTATGCCTCCTCATCATCTTGCTCGAGTGACAGAAATGTGAAGGGGGGATGTGATGTTGCCATTAGGGAGAAAACAGCGGTGAGAGTGCCCGCGTGCATAATCATTGCTTACATGACACACTTTGTTTAATGCAGTTATCTGTTGCTTGCAACTTAGTACCTAAGGGGTTCGGATGATAACCTGGGGGTGATTATTAGTCATAGATGCAGATGGATGTCGGTCTATCTATATTGTTGTAATGCCCGCACTAAATATCGTAGTAATCATCATGTTATATTGTGAACTACGGTGCAACCTCTATTTGTCAATTGCCCAGTTGTAATTTGTTCACCCAACATGTTATATTTATAGAGAGACACCACTAGTGAACCTATGAACCCCGGTCCATTTTCCACACTGTTAAACAAACCAAAACAATTTCATGCTTTCTTTACTTACTGCAAGCATACATGATTTTCCACACTATACGTCTAATCTTTGTTTTCAGCAAGACCGATGAGATTGACAACCTCACTGTACCATTGGGGAAAAGTATTTTGGTTGTGTTGTGTGCAGGTTCCACGTTGTTGCTGACACCGGTGAAGCGCCATCACCACCGTCAGTGGCATCAACCTTCCGAATTCTCCTACTGGATTGATAACCTTGGTTCTTAACTAAGGGGAAAAACTCCTACAGTTGTGCTCATCACAACCTCCTCTTGGGGTATACCTACGAGTGCAATATATGCACCATCGGCGAGCCAACCCAGGAAGAGGGTTCTTGCCAACGTGATGTGGTATGCTTCTATAATACCACAGTTGAAACGTATGTTCAGAAACAATGAGCATGTCAAGTTGTTGCGATGGCACATGGAAGACCGTTAGAAAGACGACAAGTTGAGCCACCCCGTTGATGGTCGGCAGTGGAGAAAAATCGAGAGAGAATTCGAGGACTTTGCAGGTGACGGAAGAAACTTATGGTTTGGTCTAAGTACAAATGGCATGAATCTTTTTTAGGAGCAGAGCTGCAGTCACCGCACCTGGCCCGTGACTCTATGTATCTACAACATTCCTCATTGGTTGTGCATGAAGCGGAAGTTTATTATGATGTCAGTCCTCATCTAAGGCCCGAAGCAACCTGGAAACAACTTTGATGTGTACCTAAGGCCATTAGTCGATGAAGTTTTCAGTTGTGGGCCAAACCAGGTGAAAGTGTGTCAGATGAGCAAAAACATGAGCCATTTGACCTACGAGAGCGTTGCTTTTAATAACCATCAATGATTGGTCTGCTCTTAGTAACATTTCAAGACAGACGAGCAAGGGATACAATGCATGCACACACTGTTTGGATTAGACAGAAAGTATATATCCAGATAAATGTAGGAAGAATGTGGAAGAAGAAATCTTTATTTTAGGAGCTACCCTATTGGGAAGTCAATGAGATCCTCTCTACAATCGACGTGCTGCATCTGACAAAGAATATTTGTGTGAATATTCTAGGCTTCCTGGGCTTGTATGAGAAGCAAAAAGATACAACGGAAGCACAGGAGGACCATGAACGTCATAAAGGACGAGACGACATGCATCCAGGGAAGTTTCAAGGGCCTACCAGCTACACTCTTACCAAGGAAGAGAAGGAAATCTGTTTTGAAGTCCTTTTCGGTATCAAGGTCCCGTCTGGCTTTGTGTCGACTATAAAGGGTATATTAAATGTGAAAGAGAAAAAAATTGAAAAACCTAAATTCTCATGACCGTCACGTGCTTATGACGCAATTGCGTACGGTTGGATTGAGGGGAATTCTATCAAAAAAGTTTGACTGGCCATTGTGAAGATATGTGCATTCCTCAATGCAATTTCTCAAAAGGTAATTGATCGACAAAGTCTATCAGGGTTACATATTGATGTGATCCAATGTCTAATCTCCTTCGATTTGTTGTTCCCGCCATCCTTCTTCAATATTATGACGCACCTCCGAGTTCACCTAGTCGAAGAGATTATAATTCTCGGTCATGTATTCTAACACAATATGTTCCCCTTCGAGAGGTTCATGGGATTCTTAAAGAAATATGTTTGTAACCGTGCTAGGACATAAGGAAGAATCTCCAAGGGCTATGGAACAGAAGAGGTCATTGAGTTTTGTGTTAAATTTCTTACTCACCTTAAGTCGATTGGTGTGTTCCTGAATCTTGGTACGAGGGGAGGCTGACTAGAAAAGGCACACTAGGAGATGGTATGTAGGGACGGGTATTCTTTCACTCAAGCACGCTACATAGTTCTACACAATTCCAGTGGGGTGGCTCCATATATCGAGAAACACAATAATATTCTACGCTCCGAAAACCCGCGGAAGCCCGACTCCTGGATTAAAGGGAAACACGAGGCGACTTTTGGCAATTGGTTACATACACATACCATGAATAACTCCACTGTTGGAGATCAGTTGTACTTGTTGGCCAAGTCACCATCTTCGAGTATATCTACTTTCCAAGGGTGCGAGATAAATGGTAATACATTTTACACGATCGCCCAAGATAAAAAGAGCACCAACCAAAAAAAAGGTGTCCGCTTTGATGAAATAGACGACAATGGGTAGAAGAACACATATTATGGGTACATAGACGAGATATGAGAACTTTCCTATGGACCTACTTTTAAGGCCCCTTTGTTTCGGTGCAAATGGGTCAAGCTGACAGGAGGCAGGGCAGATGTAGACCAAAAGTACGGCATGACAACAGTGGATCTGAACAATCTTGCATACATGGTTGAACCATTCTTCCTAGCCAACGATGTGGCTCAGGTTTTCATGAGAAGGACATGTCTACCAAACCGAGAAAAAGAAATCAGCAAAAGAATACATCATCCGATGATCCAAACCGCCACATAGTTCTTTTAGGGAAAAGAAACATTCTGGAAGTAGATGACAAGACAAACATTTCAGTAGATTATAATAAGTTTCATGAAATTCTGCCCTTCACGTTGATAACTGACCCAAGCATCATGATAAATGATGAACATTCTCCATGGCTACGGCGCAGAAGAAAACATAAATGTTGGTGATGTGTAATAATGTATTAAACTTGGAATTATCCATGACATACTTTGTTGAAATGCGCCCATATTCCACACAAACATGCAACTTGGAAGCACAGACAATGTTGACGCAGAAAGTTTTCATTTTTACTGAATAAAAAAACAATTTCCATTTTCTGAGTGCGAAAAATGGGTTTGTTTGTGAAGGACCAACCACAAATGTGTCGCAAAACTTGGGAGCTGCATTAAAAAAAAATACTTGACCATTTTATATGCACCAATAACCAAAGTATTGCATGTGAAAAGGTTTCCATCCACCTATTTTGAAAAAACACAAGTTTTTGCCGATTCAGTTGGACATAGGTCAAATTTGAACTACATGTGCCTCGTAGTTTCCTCCTGATTTTTGGAAAAAATAATTTTTAGGTACACAACTACCTATTTCATGAGAGATACACCAATATTTTATCAATATTCAACACCTAGCTAGGAACGTTCATGCCCGCCTTCTTTACTTTTTCCTGAAATCGGCATAGAAAATTCCGGAAAATTTGAAAAAAAAATTCAAAATGATGCAAGACCTTTACATGGTGTCATTATATATGTCCTAGTATCCACAAAAAATAATAAACTTGGAATACAACAATTGGATTAAAAAGGTGTTCACAGAAATGAGCTGTCTTCTCTAAAAATTCTTGGGTTTCGGGTCAAATGACGTTTGTTATGGCCACATGCATGGCATAGTTTGTTGAAATGTGCCCATATTCCACACAAACATGCATCTTGGAAGAACGGACCATGTTACGGAGAAACTTTTCATTTTCATTGAATAAAAAACTATTTCCATTTTCCGAGAGAAAAAAATGGGGTTTTTGTGATGGACCAATCACAAATATGTTGCAAAACTTGGGAGCGGCAATTTTTTAAAATATTATACCATGTTATATGCACAAATAACCAAAGTGTTGCAAGTGAAAAGGTTTCCATCCACATGTTCTGAAAAATACAAGTTTCTGCCGATTTAGCTGGAAATGGGTCAAATTTGAACTACAGGTGCCTCATAGTTTGCTCATGATCTTTTTGGAAAAAAAAATCATTTTTAGGTACACAACTACCTATTTCATCAGATATAGACCAAGAGTTTCTCAATATTCAAACCCTAGGTACGAACGGTGATGCCCGCCTTCTGGACTTTTTCCTGAAATCGGCATAGAAAATTCCAGAAAATTCAAAAACTCAAAATTATGCAAGAACTTTGCGTGGTGTCATTATATATGTCCTAGTATCCACCAAAAATAAGAAACTTGGAATACGACAGTTGGGTTGAAAAGGTATTCACAGAAATCAGCTATCTCCTCCGAAGATTCTTGCGTTTCGGGCCAAATGACGGGTGTTATGGCCACATCCATGGCATAGTTTGTTGAAATGTGCCTTTATTCAGCGATATCGAGAATAGCCAAGTATAGCTTTATTGTCTTGGTGGAGTTTAGGCTATTTGCAGATTGCTAGTTTTCTCCTAACACTTGTGAAAACAATAGAAAAACATGTATGCATACTATGCAATGAAAAGTGATGCACCAAAAATACTAACAGAAATATTACTAGCAAAGTTGTTTTGAGGTGTTAATAGTTTAGTCATGATGCATGGAAAACAATTTACAAATCATAAAACAAAATTAAACATTAATAGTGATCCAATATGGGCTATAAGTGGAAATCTATTGCTATTACTGTGAAATAGTTTCTTAGTGAATTTATTTTGTTTGTACTGGACAGGGGATGTGAAACAAAACCAAAGAAATTGAATTCACCCTAAAAGGATTGTTTAGATTAAAAGATATGCCCAAAATAGTGATTTAAATAGATCTACAAATACCATGTGAGTGCACGTTACAAAATTAAAATTTTATTGGTCTAGGTTAATCTACACATTATTCTGATCTCAAAATGTCCAAGATCATCTAATTTGGAATTACATAACAGAAGTTATGAATTTTTGAAGATTTATAACAATTCTCTTTTAATTCAAAATAAAAAAGAAAGGTGACCGATCTGGGGCTATGCTAATGGTGCGCTCTGATTGGTTAGAGGGGTTTCTGCGCAGATTGGCGATGCGGCCCTCCTATTCGTGTGGCCGCCCGTACCACCAGCCGCGACTAAAGGGTGTATTTCGCGCAGGATTTGTGAAATCGCCGCCCTTTTGTCCCGGTGCGTGGAACAAGTCGGGACTAAAGACCCCCCCCTTTAGTCCCGGCTCTTACCACACACTAGAACAAAGGGGGGGTATATTAATCGCCTCCGCCCTCACGCAATTCATCAATTTTTAGCGACACAGCAGGTCTGCGCTGCCCTCCTTTGGTCTTTGCGCATCCCCTCTCTCTTTTTAGCACATCCTCATGCCTTTGTTTTTTTCCTTTTCCGCACCTAGAACATCGAGAGCTAGCTCAACCGAGAGCTTACCGGCGCCAAAACCTCACCGTCCGCATGACGCCACCCATCCAGTAAGCAACAGACGCCGCCGTCAGCGCCAAAGAGCATGTCGTGCCACGTCGTCCCTCTCCATGCCTTCCCCGTGCCCGGAGGACTCCTAGAATGTCGACATTGTTCAATTTTGTGCCGTAGATAACCCGAGCACCGCCACGTCAACATTTTCGGCCACCCGAGTGCCGCTCGATGAGAACCCTAGCCCCGTAGCCGTTCGATCCAGATCCGACGCGCGTAAATAGATCACTTAACGAAGGGGTATCGGTAGCCCAGTGAGCTGCCGTGTTAGCCAATGCAGCCAATCAGAGCGCGCCACGTAGCCCAGCCTTTTTCTGAATTTTCTCCTGAACAGAAACAATTAGCAATTTTGCAGAAATCCCTACACCTTAGAAACCTCCTATATTTTTAACCATAGCTCCAAATTAATAAAACTTGGACTTTTAGAAAATCTCTGAATACGTAGAATCTTTTAGCACCGTTCAAATTTAAAATATTCAAACTTAAATTGGTTCAAATTTAAATAGGCTTGTTTAATGAGTTTTGACATAATTCAAATTCTACAAATCTAAAAATTGTAAATAAAATATCCTGGAAACCTTAAGACGTGTACTTTCATATTCTCTATCCCGAAATAATATTGACGCAATTAAATTTGAATTTAGATTTGTTTGGCCTTTTAATTTTTTGACTTAGTTTAAATTCTTGAAGTAGTTCTAATATGTTTTCTCTAGCAAATTTGTTCTAAGTCCTAACATTAGACCAGAGAGACGGAAACCTAAGCCTTTGGAAGCCTTAAAACCATGTCCATGTAATTTTGTGCTAGTTGGCCCTTCTAGTTGAAACCACTAAATCTGGAATTGTGAAAACAATGAAGTGCAAGAAATATGTCCCCTATACTTTGTGCTATGGCTAAGTTAGATGGAGACAATACCCTAGTTTGTATCAAAACCATCAAGGCTGGAAATTTCAACGAAGTCACCACCAAGTTGGGAGCTACAAAGGAGACTGAAGATGATCCTTAAGGAGACTTTGTGCTATATCCTTAAAGAATATGAGAGTTATTTGGAGATAACCTAATAGCTGCATCTAAAAATTTGCTACTAGTTTTTGAAAAAATAGGGTAGCTGTACAAAAATAACTATGTTCAAATATTGATAGAAATAAAGATAATATTATGCATTTTGAAATAATATTGTGTGCATTTTGCAGAAACTATGGATCCACCTAGTCCAATCCGCAGAGACTAGCACATGAACAAATTATCAAGGATATTATCCACGACGCCCCAGGTGTTGATCCAGCCAAATATCCATCGTCATATCTGAACCCCTTCAGGGATGGAATGGAGGATGAAGCGGACAACTCCGATGATGGAGAAGGCGATAGATCCGACGATGGGGAAACCGGTGGAACCTTAACGAAGTCTAGCGAGGTATATATATGAAGTTCGGTGACCAGTAGATGCATTACTTGAGTTGTACATACATAAATTGATGAATGTTTCTTCTCTCAGACCTCCACATCGAGAAAATATTCCAAACAAGGCCCGGACAAAAAGTTGGCCGCAACTATGCATTGTACATTTGTGGTCATATCCCCTATGAGCGAACTGAATGAAACCCAGAAGGTTGCCGATGTATTTAAATAACGATGCGGAGTTCTGGTTAGATATCATGCCCCGATCACCGTTCAAGAGTGGAATAAGCGTAAAGGGGCAAACGATAGTGACTATGTCGCCAAAAGGTATAAAGAGGGTTTTTGGAATGACCTCATGGCACATTTCACCTTGCCATAATGTGAGGATCCTGCCGACCCTACAAAATTGAGGGAGAAAGTCAAGCAGTGGAATCTTAAGAAGATGGCCAAACTATTCCGGGTGTGGAAGAAAAGATTATGGCACGACTATTAGAAGAAAAAGTCTGTTCCAGTATTCGAAGGCTATCTAGCAAAGCAGGCGAATCACTGCAACGCATTTAAGGAGTACAAGGAGTCACAAGATTCCAAGGACATCTCAAAAGAGAACAAGAAAAATGCCGAGAAGAAGAAATATCACCATAAATTGGGGCCAGGGGCTACGAGACTGTAATGCCAAAATACGATAAAAGAGAGCAAGAGCTTCTTGATAAAGGGATCACCCTAGAATGGATGTGCGAAGAATGGGAAATAAATTGGTTCCTTGCGCATTGGGAGTTCATATGACGAAACAACATGGGACCTTTTTTGCAGTGACAAGATTAGGGTACCAGGGAAAATTGGATTAAAGTGGTGAAAGAAATTAAAGAGGGAAAGTTAAATTTCCGCCCCGATAGAGAAAAAGACTTCTGACATTGGTCCTCGGGAATTACGAACACAGAGGACGAGGACGAGGCCTTGGCAAGACACCATGGTGGCTTGCGTTTGCCAAAGACATAGAAACTTACAGAAGCCGAGCGAGAGAAAAGCAGCAACATCAGGAGGAGGAGGGAGACATGTTCAAACAGTTGCTTGCCAGAGTTAACCAGCAGCAACAGCAGATTGACAAACTTCTAGGAGTAGTGTGCCTGCAAGAACCTCGACTCAATATTACCGCCAACCCATCTTAGCGGAAAAGCAGTGTGGGTGACTCAGAAGTCCTGCCTGACGATGCACAAAGGATAGAGGGAAGTATCAGCTACCCCGTGGATGGAATCAACGATTCAATATCTTGTGAGCTCCATCAGAAAATGAAGAACATATCCATGAAGGTGGCGGTCATATTTTCTTTACCTTGTCCACGCGACGCACGCTGGCATGGCCGTGAGAGTCCAGCTGTCTATGCTAAAGTCAGAGTGGATGAAATCGTAACGGGGTTTCATGATATGGATCTTGACATCCCTAGACCTGAAGATGAGAGGACACTCAGAGAAGTATTGGGTGGTATCATTCTATCGGACAACAACTACATCAAGCTTTCAGGCTCGATGTCAAGGACAACACCGCCTCTGAGTCGTCGCAGGTCACCTACACCTCCATCACTTCCAAGAAGCCCACCCCATGACTACGCCCACGACAGCGCGAGTCCATCTCGATCTCCACCGCCGGACTTGGGTCGGCCATCTTCGCCGCCTCTGCCCACTAAGAAAACTAAGCGGAAGCGTGCTGAAAACGCTTTGTCGATGAGTTCTAACCGACGGATCCCAAGCAAAAACAGTCGGCCCCCAAAGGTACTTTATCCGAATGTTCCCATCAGACCTTACGATCGTAATGGACGAGCGAAACGATGCAATCTCAGAGGCTGTGACGCCCCGAGATCGGGCACTATGCAGATTTCAGCATTCCCGCCAAAATCCACATAATAACCGATTCCAGGTTGCCACTTATGATAACATTACAATAGTTCACGAATATTCCACAATTACAACAGAAACAGATAGATACAAGATGACTCAAACTAGCCAGGGGTTACAACTGATACATTACAAAGATCCAAATAACAGCGGAAGAACAAACACATCGTCCGTCTACGGACAAGATCCAAATTGGACTAAGAGTCCTGAAGATAACCGAGAGCGTCCAATCCCTGCCGAGGCCAAGCCGGAGGGATTCCCAAGCTAACGTCGTCAGACTTCAAACCTGTTGACTGCAATTTGGAATTTGCAGCCACGAAAGAGATTCGTGGGTCAGTACGGTTAAGTACTGGCAAGAGGGATAAACCCATACTCACCACATACCGGCGTAGCCAGTCATCACAAGATACAAATACTTTAGGATCAACGGAAAGGAAGGGGTTATTGCAAATAAGCGACAGCAGGCTGCACTAACCAACTACAGAGAGATACTACAACTTCCGGCTAACAGAAAGAAGATGAGATCGAGTATCGTAACCAACTGAAAGATAACTTCAAACAAACCCATCCTCGATCTCACCCCTTATCCAAAGAAGCAATCCGAGGATAACTCACACAGTTGGATTAATGAATAATGGATCAGGTTGTTGTGTCAATAAGACTATTACTAGTCAAGTTATCATTAGTTAGGTGTAAGTTGTTCTGAGTACTTGTTAGCCAGTACTTTCACCAAGTAATCCATAACCGCGGAAAACATGGCTTCTCGAGAAGATTTATCCCTGCAGGGTGTGCTCCAGTACCCGTACACACTCAAGCCACCAACTAAAACTCAGGTTGGCTTGACACGACCCAAACCATCTCTACAACCCGTCCTCGGAGCCACGGAGCTATAAGGTCCCAGCCACGCAGCCGAATACTCAGCGCAGGTGTGCAAAACTCCCGCAGGACACAACACCCCGGCACTACAGGCCTCGCCCTATATGCATCATCATCATCATAACCAGTAACCATGGGGGGCCCTCCCATTATGCAAGGAGCAAATGGAACACCCGAACTAAGTGTGGCTCTTCGGACAAGCTGCAGATCGGGTCTAAGTCGAGGGGGGTCCCATACTACCACCCGGATGCGGTGAGCATGCTCATCATGGATCAGTAGACAAGACTCTTTTCCTAGTTTCGACACTAGCAGGCTTCAAAACCCTAACCCGGGCCTCCTGCCGGTGCCTTATCATCAAATTATTATTACCCAAAACATTAACAGTTTGTTGATTGAATTGAAACCCAACTATCAACTAAACAGGTGATACGACAAAGGATAGCAGGACTCGAGCACAAACAAACCTAAGCATGCAACTACGACACGGGGCCAACAAGGTAAACCAACAACAGTTGATAGGGAGTGGAAGGAAAAGGGCTATATCATGGCTGCAAGGTAAACATATAATAGGATCGAGACACAAGCATCGTATCAACAGGCTAGAATAAGAACAACGAAAAGCATCGGTAACAAGTGATGAAAGGCAGCCATTTGGCAGCAAGTGAGTATACTTGCCTGAGATCCCGCAAGGTAGCAGAACTTGTCGTTGCTCACATCATCTCAACGTCCTATCCGGGAAGAAGCAACGAACCTCGAACAAACACCGGATGCAACAATTACTACTACGGCAAAAGATCCAGCATGATCAAGATATGGATGCATGACAAGTTTAAAGATGCATCAAGGTAAACTAGTTGACAAGATAAACAAATTTAAATGGACCCATATGCAATTTGAGTTGCATATGAAAAGCCCAGGAATTAGGGTTGAAACAATTGTTTTCCAACTAATCAACAGGTGAAGGTGGATTAGCATGATGCATGGATGAGGAAAACAGCAAAATAACAACAATAGAACCAATTGAAATAAGGTTTAACAATTTTAGAAATTTATTTATTAAGTTAGAAAATTTTGGTTCCTTAAGGGTGTCACACAAACAATTGTTGTTTTCAGCAAGTTAAATTGTTCAAAACAGATAACAAAATTTATATTTGAATAGAACACCAAATTTTAGTTGGATTACATGTTTCAAATATTGAAATTGGAATTAGGATAATTTAATTATGATTTAAACAATATTAAACAAGTTTTAATTGGATTAAACAAGATTTAAATTGTTTAGGCAATTTTAATTATTAAAAACAGAAAACAAAAATTATATTTGAAAAGGTTATTCAAAATGGTATGGAAAACATATTTTATTTGCATTATTTGGAATTAGTAAGAATTAGTTATGGATTTTAGCAAATTACAATTGGATTATTTGAATTCAAATTGAAATTGCATTTTGAAAATTCAAAACAGGAAACAAAAGGTACCAAAAGATAGATAATTTAATTTGGATAAGTGTACATATTTTACTTTTAATTTTTGGAGTTATAATTTGAAAGTTATTTGCATATTGAATTAGAGGACCAATCTGTCATTTTTGAGGGACTTTGATTAGATAAAAACGTGCAGGAAACGGTGTTACCGCGCTGCAGGCCAGCCCGTGCCACTGACCTGCGGGCCAGGCCCAGCGTGGCAGCCACGCGGGCGTGTGCGTGGTGAGGTGGCCACAGGTGTGACTGACCCGTGGGCCCCTGCCCCTTGCGCGCGGAAGGAAACGCAAAAGGGAAAAATTTGCGCCCGCGGGATTCGACCCCGGGACGCACTGCTCGTGCGGATGGAACCGGACCAGTTGGCCTCGCTTGCGTTTCGTGACAGGTTCAGTGCAGGTGACCAGATGAGGTGTTATTCCCGTCAGTTTTTCTGAAATTCGCTGCAGGTTCAGTCACGCACGTACAGAGGGGAGGTTAGATCGACGGCGGGCCTCCGGTGTGGACTACGGGCGGGTGCTGGCGAGTGCGTGGATGTGGGTGGCGTGCGGGTGCAAGCACAGGAGAAGAAACGAGGGGGGAGGAAGAGATGCAGGGCGTACCTGCCATGGTCGCTGTCGAGGTGCAGGTAAGGTGCGCCCTTGCCGGCGACGGCGCGGCCCACTCCAGGCCTCACAGCAGGCGGCGAGGCGACGGGGAGCATCCGGGGACCGCCGCGGTTCCATTCCCGGCCGCGGATGCTCCTCGAGGTGGCTGGATGGTGGCCGCGATGAGGGGGCCGAGGCTCTGACGGTGGCTAGTGAACTGCAGTTCAGAGGAACAGACAGATGAGGAGGGAGAGAGGGTGGTAGCGACGGCGGCGATGGAAGGGAACCTAGCTAGGGTTTCTAGGGCAGAGGGGTGGTGGGGGTTACTTAAGGAGAGGTGATGCCAGTACGGCATGGCATCGGGTAGGGTGGGGATGATCCTGTGGTTCTGAAGGTGTTCGTACAGCTGAGGAAGATGACAGACAGAGAGAGGGGTGGGCCAGAAAGAAGTGGGCTGGGTAGAAAAGGAAGGAAAGGGGGTTGGTTCTTCTCCTTGGGCTTTCCTTTTTATTATTTCTGTTTGTTTTTTTTTTGTAAGGTTTGGTCTTAGAAGAAAAACATAGCTTTTAGCTTAACAAAATTCTAGAAAAATTAAGTTATGCTTGTTAGCTCAAAAGCAAACAGATGCCCAGGTTGGTTTCCAAAAAGGTGAGATTTAAATTGCTGTTTGAAATTTAAACCAATTTTAGGTGAATTTTATTATTAAAAGATCATTAACAAAACAAACCTTTTAAATAGGGTAACCCCTAAGGTTTAAAGTGATTTAAAGATTATCAGTGTGTGGTAAACTTCATGGATTCAAAAGAGTAATGATTTTGGGAATGGGTTTGAACTTGGAAATGGTTTGGAATTAATTGATTGATTAATTGTTTGATTAAAACCAACAATTTAATAAGTGATTTGATTTAAATTTTTGAGTTAGCCATTAGGGTTTTAACAAGAGGGGGGAAAACTATTAACAGTCAATTTGATTAAAACTATTTTCAAACTATTGAAAAACAACTGGGTGGTTTAGTTTGCAATTTTGAAATTGGAAATTTTGAGCAAGGGTGAAAGTTTAAATTGTTTTGAAATTTTTCAGTTGTGATGCAAACATGGTGCAATGCAATGTGATGCATATGATGCAAACAAAACAAACAGGTAACACCCCAGGTGTTACAGACGACACCACTAACAAGGGATTGCGCCCTCGCAATCCACCTGCTAACCCGGGAGGGGAAAGAAGTTCGACTATCGATTCTTCGTGCTTCCAGTTGATCTTCTCGACACCACTAACAAGGGATTCTTGCTCGGAGTGACGACGATGTTCTTCCACCAGGAATCTTCCGATGATCGAACCTATTAGGTTAAAGGCTCAGGAAACGTCCACCCACGTAGGATCCTAACACTTTGAAAGATAGGCAAGGGGAAGACTACAAACAAATAAGATGGGAGGGGAAATAGAATAGGGATAAGGAGAAAAACAAGAATCCTATTGAGATGTTTTTTCCAAAATAGTTTAGCGGAAATAGTTTTTGACACTCTAGAAACAACGACCGTTAGCGAGGTTATCCTACAGGCTTTGCGGACCCGTTGCTTCGATAACCATTCGTATCGAAACAATCTCGGGAATCGGAACCGAGGCTCTGATACCATTTTGTGACGCCCCAAGATCGGGCACTATGCAGATTTCAGCATTCCCGCCAAAATCCACATAATAACCGATTCCAGGTTGCCACTTATGATAACATTACAATAGTTCACGAATATTCCACAATTACAACAGAAACAGATAGATACAAGATGACTCAAACTAGCCAGGGGTTACAACTGATACATTACAAAGATCCAAATAACAGCGGAAGAACAAACACATCGTCCGTCTACGGACAAGATCCAAATTGGACTAAGAGTCCTGAAGATAACCGAGAGCGTCCAATCCCTGCCCAGGCCAAGCCGGAGGGATTCCCAAGCTAACGTCGTCAGACTTCAAACCTGTTGACTGCAATTTGGAATTTGCAGCCACGAAAGAGATTCGTGGGTCAGTACGGTTAAGTACTGGCAAGAGGGATAAACCCATACTCACCACATACCGGCGTAGCCAGTCATCACAAGATACAAATACTTTAGGATCAACGGAAAGGAAGGGGTTATTGCAAATAAGCGACAGCAGGCTGCACTAACCAACTACAGAGAGATACTACAACTTCCGGCTAACAGAAAGAAGATGAGATCGAGTATCGTAACCAACTGAAAGATAACTTCAAACAAACCCATCCTGGATCTCACCCCTTATCCAAAGAAGCAATCCGAGGATAACTCACACAGTTGGATTAATGAATAATGGATCAGGTTGTTGTGTCAATAAGACTATTACTAGTCAAGTTATCATTAGTTAGGTGTAAGTTGTTCTGAGTACTTGTTAGCCAGTACTTTCACCAAGTAATCCATAACCGCGGAAAACACGGCTTCTCGAGAAGATTTATCCCTGCAGGGTGTGCTCCAGTACCCGTACACACTCAAGCCACCAACTAAAACTCAGGTTGGCTTGACACGACCCAAACCATCTCTACAACCCGTCCTCGGAGCCACGGAGCTATAAGGTCCCAGCCACGCAGCCGAATACTCAGCGCAGGTGTGCAAAACTCCCGCAGGACACAACACCCCGGCACTACAGGCCTCGCCCTATATGCATCATCATCATCATAACCAGTAACCATGGGGGGCCCTCCCATTATGCAAGGAGCAAATGGAACACCCGAACTAAGTGTGGCTCTTCGGACAAGCTGCAGATCGGGTCTAAGTCGAGGGGGGTCCCATACTACCACCCGGATGCGGTGAGCACGCTCATCATGGATCAGTAGACAAGACTCTTTTCCTAGTTTCGACACTAGCAGGCTTCAAAACCCTAACCCGGGCCTCCTGCCGGTGCCTTATCATCAAATTATTATTACCCAAAACATTAACAGTTTGTTGATTGAATTGAAACCCAACTATCAACTAAACAGGTGATACGACAAAGGATAGCAGGACTCGAGCACAAACAAACCTAAGCATGCAACTACGACACGGGGCCAACAAGGTAAACCAACAACAGTTGATAGGGAGTGGAAGGAAAAGGGCTATATCATGGCTGCAAGGTAAACATATAATAGGATCGAGACACAAGCATCGTATCAACAGGCTAGAATAAGAACAACGGAAAGCATCGGTAACAAGTGATGAAAGGCAGCCATTTGGCAGCAAGTGAGTATACTTGCCTGAGATCCCGCAAGGTAGCAGAACTTGTCGTTGCTCACATCATCTCAACGTCCTATCCGGGAAGAAGCAACGAACCTCGAACAAACACCGGATGCAACAATTACTACTACGGCAAAAGATCCAGCATGATCAAGATATGGATGCATGACAAGTTTAAAGATGCATCAAGGTAAACTAGTTGACAAGATAAACAAATTTAAATGGACCCATATGCAATTTGAGTTGCATATGAAAAGCCCAGGAATTAGGGTTGAAACAATTGTTTTCCAACTAATCAACAGGTGAAGGTGGATTAGAATGATGCATGGATGAGGAAAACAGCAAAATAACAACAATAGAACCAATTGAAATAAGGTTTAACAATTTTAGAAATTTATTTATTAAGTTAGAAAATTTTGGTTCCTTAAGGGTGTCACACAAACAATTGTTGTTTTCAGCAAGTTAAATTGTTCAAAACAGATAACAAAATTTATATTTGAATAGAACACCAAATTTTAGTTGGATTACATGTTTCAAATATTGAAATTGGAATTAGGATAATATTAATTAGGATAATATTTTACTTGCACGGGCTAGCCAAATTATGTGATATCCATAACATTAAGAATTGTTACCTCGAAGTATATGTAAAACATAGTAGTATGTTTTTAAAAATTGTGGAAGAACAAACTTTTGTCTACATCCATGTCATAATTATTGGGTAAATTTTGTTTATTTTTTGGTATTTTAGCCCGAAGACTACTCTAGCCGCACATTTTTTAGAAAATAAAAACTTATCTGGTCATGATTTAATGAATAGACTTACATAGAAAGAAGATATATTTAATTGCCAAAACTTCATATATATTTTTGTTCTACATATTCTTATACATATTTCATGGAAGTTTTCTCGGTTAGTGCCATGTGAGTATCGCATTATGGTCAAAATGGTGCTTCAGTATTTGATAGAAGCTACCAGTTTGCCTTCATCATGATTTTGGTACGGCCTTTCACACTAATTTTATTGCTAAATTAATGACATTATATATATATTATTATGAAAATATTGTTCAGGCGAAAATTCACCCACATCAAATATTAAATGTCTAATCTAATAATTTAAAAGGTATAATTTGCATGTGTCCAAAGTTTGACTTTATTAGTAGCCAGCATGAAAAATATTCAAGAATTGGGGGAGTAATTAAGTACTACATACATTTACTAACATGGGAGGAGATAATTATTTCTCTATTAAATATAGATGTACCACAATATGAAAGCCTACATGTTTATTGAATTATTTTAAACCATTTTTCAATACACTTTAGTACCAAGTATGAAATATATCCTTTCATAGAATTGTCTGGTATTCAAATTTATAATGCGTTAAAATTATACACATATAGTTTCATTTGATTAATTCTGGACTAACTCTGGGCGACCCTCTTAAGCAAAAGGTTTTGACGCCAGCACTTGAAGCAAACTCAGGTGCTTGAATATATTTTTCCGGAAGTACATGTATTTATATTATATGCTCTATCCCATTAGGAAATTTATGAAGAAATAAAAAATCTTGCAAACTTAAAAATTCTAATATACACATTGACCTCATCAATTAGAGCCCTACACCAATTTCCGTACGGATATGCGATCAAATTTTACATGTTGACAGACACAGCGGTGTAGGAAAGAGTACAATTAGTGAATCAGTTCAAGACCGAAGCATTTTTTTTATTTAAGTGCATGTATGCATCGGCAAACAGAATACTGATGTTAGTTATGGGCAATGCTAATTCACGGGTGACCGTACGTCAGGTCAAAAATCAGACATGGTGTTTCCAATCATAATAATAGAGGTACGTTAGTTGAATCTTACTGTTATTATGCCTGCCCAAGGCAACAACTTCGTATGTGCGACCAATGGACATGATCCTGTGAAGTCATGCACAAAAGCGTTACCGTCTCCAGCTCTGATTACCAGGCTACAAATACTGAAAATAAGAATATCAGGCTGGCTTATTTTAATAAAGGAAACATAAATTAGCTACCCCTTAAATATGAGTCTAGTTTCATTGAGGTGCTTGTTTAACCTTGATATGTCCGATGGAGAGTGATCAGTATGTCTTCCTGTGGCCGCTGTGTAGCCTTGTGTCCTTGCACTAAGCAGCAGTCGTGTATGTACAATATATCCTAAGCCATGACCCAATCAACGATTGGACTACCAGCTTCCGTGCATGCAAATCACTTCCCTGTTGAATCTGCACGCCATACAAAAGCGGTAGCTGAATTGATTTCTTTTTCTCCAGCTAGAGGAAAGCCAATCTATTTAATATTGCAGCGTTGAAACTGAGAACTCCTGATCGCACCGGTTCCTTTTTTTTTTTTACCTTTCCGTGCATGTGCCTACCTCTACCAGATTTTGTATCGATCCTAACTGTTTCATTCTTTTTTCCTTCCCAAATCAGTACGATATGATGTTTGACCATCGTGACATATTATTTGTAGCGTCCGAGGTGACTTTCCTGGACGGTTAATCCTAGCCGCAAAATCAAGATCTAACCCGTATAATTAATTATGATGATGTGGATTAATGTGGAGGCATTATTGGTGCCTCCAATTAGTAAATATAAGATTTAATTATGATTTAAACAATATTAAACAAGTTTTAATTGGATTAAACAAGATTTAAATTGTTTAGGCAATTTTAATTATTCAAAACAGAAAACAAAAATTATATTTGAAAAGGTTATTCAAAATGGTATGGAAAACATATTTTATTTGCATTATTTGGAATTAGTAAGAATTAGTTATGGATTTTAGCAAATTACAATTGGATTATTTGAATTCAAATTGAAATTGCATTTTGAAAATTCAAAACAGGAAACAAAAGGTACCAAAAGATAGATAATTTAATTTGGATAAGTGTACATATTTTACTTTTAATTTTTGGAGTTATAATTTGAAAGTTATTTGCATATTGAATTAGAGGACCAATCTGTCATTTTTGAGGGACTTTGATTAGATAAAAACGTGCAGGAAACGGTGTTACCGCGCTGCAGGCCAGCCCGTGCCACTGACCTGCGGGCCAGGCCCAGCGTGGCAGCCACGCGGGCGTGTGCGTGGTGAGGTGGCCACAGGTGTGACTGACCCGTGGGCCCCTGTCCCTTGCGCGCGGAAGGAAACGCAAAAGGGAAAAATTTGCGCCCGCGGGATTCGACCCCGGGACGCACTGCTCGCGCGGATGGAACCGGACCAGCTGGCCTCGCTTGCGTTTCGTGACAGGTTCAGTGCAGGTGACCAGATGAGGTGTTATTCCCGTCAGTTTTTCTGAAATTCGCTGCAGGTTCAGTCACGCACGTACAGAGGGGAGGTTAGATCGACGGCGGGCCTCCCGTGTGGACTACGGGCGGGTGCTGGCGAGTGCGTGGATGTGGGTGGCGTGCGGGTGCAAGCACAGGAGAAGAAACGAGGGGGGGGAAGAGATGCAGGGCGTACCTGCCATGGTCGCTGTCGAGGTGCAGGTAAGGTGCGCCCTTGCCGGCGACGGCGCGGCCCACTCCGGGCCTCACAGCAGGCGGCGAGGCGACGGGGAGCATCCGGGGACCGCCGCGGTTCCATTCTCGGCCGCGGATGCTCCTCGAGGTGGCTGGATGGTGGCCGCGATGAGGGGGCCGAGGCTCTGACGGTGGCTAGTGAACTGCAGTTCAGAGGAACAGACAGATGAGGAGGGAGAGAGGGTGGTAGCGACGGCGGCGATGGAAGGGAACCTAGCTAGGGTTTCTAGGGCAGAGGGGTGGTGGGGGTTACTTAAGGAGAGGTGATGCCAGTACGGCATGGCATCGGGTAGGGTGGGGATGATCCTGTGGTTCTGAAGGTGTTCGTACAGCTGAGGAAGATGACAGACAGAGAGAGGGGTGGGCCAGAAAGAAGTGGGCTGGGTAGAAAAGGAATGAAAGGGGGTTGGTTCTTCTCCTTGGGCTTTCCTTTTTATTATTTCTGTTTTTTTTTTTTTTGTAAGGTTTGGTCTTAGAAGAAAAACATAGCTTTTAGCTTAACAAACTTCTAGAAAAATTAAGTTATGCTTGTTAGCTCAAAAGCAAACAGATGCCCAGGTTGGTTTCCAAAAAGGTGAGATTTAAATTGCTGTTTGAAATTTAAACCAATTTTAGGTGAATTTTATTATTAAAAGATCATTAACAAAACAAACCTTTTAAATAGGGTAACCCCTAAGGTTTAAAGTGATTTAAAGATTATCAGTGTGTGGTAAACTTCATGGATTCAAAAGAGTAATGATTTTGGGAATGGGTTTGAACTTGGAAATGGTTTGGAATTAATTGATTGATTAATTGTTTGATTAAAACCAACAATTTAATAAGTGATTTGATTTAAATTTTTGAGTTAGCCATTAGGGTTTTAACAAGAGGGGGGAAAACTATTAACAGTCAATTTGATTAAAACTATTTTCAAACTATTGAAAAACAACTGGGTGGTTTAGTTTGCAATTTTGAAATTGGAAATTTTGAGCAAGGGTGAAAGTTTAAATTGTTTTGAAATTTTTCAGTTGTGATGCAAACATGGTGCAATGCAATGTGATGCATATGATGCAAACAAAACAAACAGGTAACACCCCAGGTGTTACAAAGGCCCATAAAGATGCGCATTTGCAAAAGAAGAAACCCGAGCCCCGCCCGATATACACCGAGAAGCGGAAAAATTATGGAGTTGGTTTTCTGAACACAAAATATCAATATGACTTGCACCATAAGCCAGATGACTATCTACACACTCTTCACAAGGAAGTGAGTAAGAGCAAACAAAATAGAAGTGCAAGCGGGAGCAAATCACGTAAAAGTGCAAGCGGGAAAAGATCAAACGTCCCCCAGCTCGGATAACAGGCCAAACAATCGATCCCACCCCTCAAGGTGTTATCCGGAAATGTTCCCCCACTGCTAGGGCAGCCAATAAATATGGAAGAAGCTGCGAAGTGGGCGGCCAATATGGGTGTGAGTGTTGCTAGGTTCCCAAGACGACAAGTTACCCAAGGCTGATGTAGCCCCTAAGCCTACATATGTCCCAGGGAGCCTTTGGTTTGCAAAGAGAAGTTGCAAAAACTGCCAACACATATGCGTAATTTGCATGAATGGTACTTGAGAGCCAACAGAAGAATGATCATGGATAAAGTCTCACGGGAGTAATACTTCCGACCCGACGAGATCCATATCGATTTTGAAGAACTCTTCCAGATGTACAATATCGAAGCCCTTGACAAATCTCTCATGAGTTGCTATTGTCTGTAAGTTGTTGAATTCATTGTGTACATATAAGTTGTTTAGTTATTTCATTTTTTCAGTTCATTGCATGTAGTTATGCTCATTATATCCTTTTGTACTCTATTATGCAGAATGAAGATCCTGGTCTGTAAAAGTAGGAAGATCTATAATGTTGGGTTCATTGACTCAAATAAAGTACATATAAATAAGCTAACGAGCTATCCCTACGAGACATTGGGAAACATTCTAAGGTTTCTAATGGAGCAAAGTTTCTGTGAGCACATATTGTTTCCTTACCACGTCAGGTGATGGTCTTACTCTGTTGTGCCCATTAACTTTTTCTCACTTGATGTTAAGTGTAACTGATGAGTTACCGACGTATATAGAAACGTGTGCATCTTCCACTAGATTCTTCTAGACATTCAAATTGACAAGGGAAGATTTCAAGTCTTCGACCCATTAACAAGAAACATGGAAGAGTTCCCCAGCATGCAGGACATGCTCCAGAGGTAATTTCAATCACTCTCGCGCTATACCGGTCTCTTCCAATGATTTCCTGAGATATCAAGTAATGAATAACTCATTCATTCATTTTCCTTGTCGGGCAGGGTTCAGAAGCACTTCAGGAGTGAGACTAAGGGTATCTCTCATGAGGAGCTGACGTTTAAGAGGGCCTCGGTAAGTAGTACGAGATAGGGCCGCACATCTCTTTACTTCTAGTTTTTCAATACAATTATGATGCTAGATTATTATTTTGATTGAATTCTATTCTCGTAAAGTCCGCACAACAGCCACCGGGACGCATCTGTTTGGATATTATATTTGCAAGTTCATTCACACGTTTACCTTTGAGCACAAAGATTCAAGAGTCGACCTAAGCAATACAACTTTATTTTATTACCGTCATTTTTTTTTTATCATGATTGATATTCATATTGATTTTCTTTTCTTATATAGAATTCAATATAGGAGGCCATGCGGGACAGGCTCCTACCAGAGCAACGCCTAATAAGAACTGTAGAGGAGATGGCGGGTTTTATTGTCGGGGGACTACCCCCGAGTAGGGGCAAGGTTGGAGATAAATGATGTTTGAGGTACTATTTACCGAGTTGGGCCGTACCGAGTTGGTACGTGTCGGATAGAACCATACGGAGCAGAGTGGCTGCCGAGTTGGAGCTACTCGGTAGGAAGAACAAAAGGCCAGGGTGAAGATATGAGTGCCTGACTAGATAATCCGAGTAGCACTTGGCGAGTCCGGATAGGGTATGGTGTTGTTCTACTCGGTGGGAAAGTCAATGGAGCCGTTGAGGAGATCCCGTATAATCAGGGAAGGTACAGGCATGCGGTTCAACTTATTAGGCGTGATGATGCGTATGCATACGCGGGTACAGTACACGGTATGGGCGAGGCCATGTCCTGTCTTTGACAAGGGGGACAGGAGATGTCAGCGACTAGACCGCGGAGGGTGCATACTCTGCATGCTGCCGAGTGCGAGGAGTGGAGTCGCTCCCCGTGGGCACCGCGGGTCTACTTGGTGGTGATGGGCTCGGTGGTGCGGCTGCTGATGGTGTCCAGCACGGGGCAGTGGGCGTGGTGCTGGGGGCTGTTCTATTTTTGGATGTCCTGGCTGCGGCAGTTTCAGCTGCTACTGATGCTTCCAAGGGAGAAATCCTTCTCGGCGGGGTCGGTGACGTGGTTGCTGCTGAGGCTGGAGGAACCTGTTGCTCCTCAGGTGGTGGCTGTTGTTGGGGCTACTGTCCGGGCTGCTGTTGCTCAGTTTGCTCCTCATCTTGTTGCTGATGCTCTGGGGGCTGCTTCTCGGTGCAGTGCTGCTCCTCGGGTGGCTGATGCTGCTCTGTTGTCCGCTCTGGTGGCTGTTGCTGGGGTTTCTGCTCAGGGGCTAGCTCCGGCTGCTTCGAAGTCCTTTCAGTGTCCATCTTGGCGCATGTATTGTCTGCGCCGAGATCATTGTCTTCTCGGTCCGGGAAGGGCATCTCGGCCCTGTCCTCGGTGTGGGTCTCCATGTCCTCGGGGTCGAGGTCGACAACGTTGCGGGGGCTACTCAGCCTCGCAGGTGCCTCAGGGGCATCGGCGTCAAGTGCATCGCTAGAGAAAAAGAAGAACAGAGCAGTAAAGGAAATGCAAAAACAAAGCATCCCGGTTCGAAGAGGCAAGAAATACGAAAATACGCAAACATAAAGCATCTCGGGGGAAACGTACTCGTCCTTTGTAGGTTTCCTGTTCCTTTTGCGGCTCGCCGTGGCCTTGGAGCCTTTGTTCCCGGATCGTTTCGGCCTCTTGCTAGATGGAGGCTCGACGACACCAGTTCCGGATCGCTTCCTCACTTCGGTGGGGGAAGCGATCGACACAGGCACCGCCTTGATCACCTCCTCTTCCACGTCGTCTGGAAGCAAGAAGAGAAACTACGCCAGTAAGACCGGTAAGGGGTTAGAGTATATTAAGAACATGCAATTGTGGTCTATGTCACCTTCGTCATCCTTGGACCAGTCCCGGATTAAAGTTGAAACTCGGGACTTACCATCTTGGCCTAGGGGAGTGACGAGCGGGATGTAGAGCGTGTCTCGGTTGTCGAACTGCTCCTCGTCATCCTCTGTCCGGTCTGGTTGCCAGTTCTGCGCCAGGAACGGCTTGTCTTCATCTCTCTGGCGAGGAATGTGTTGTGGATGCAAAAAGAAAGCATAAGGAACTAAAGCGAACTCAGAAGGTACCGAGATGAATTCTACTCGATATAGCATGCGAAACATAAAGCATAAATACCTAAGTAAGCTCGGGAGAAACCGAGAGGAATTCTACTCAGTATAGCATGCGAAACATAAAGAATAAATAACTAAGTAAACTCAGGAGAAACCGAGATGAATTCTACTCGGTGGGGCATGCGAAACCAAAAAATAATGAACTAAGTGTATTCGGAAGATACCGAGCTGGGAGCAACTCGGCAAGATGGAGAAAACTTATTCGGGGCGCCGGCCTATCTCGGCTATATGGCGCAAAACCCCTGTCCCAGGTATCTGAGAGGGTGGCCTTGGTGATGGATCGGGCCCAGATGGCCACTTCTTCCTTGGTGAGCTCGAAAGTTTTTGTGCGCGTGCAATCTCGGGGCCCACCCATGAAGCACATCTTGTGCGCCCTTAGCTGCAGAGGAAGAACCCGGCGGCTCACCCAGGCAGCAATCAGATCATCAGACCGGAGCCCTAGCTCCACCAGCTGCTTCAGTCGGTTGTCCGCATGGTTGGCATACGGCACAGTCTTCTCCGGGTTATAACCCCAGTTCCTCATGGCAGTTCGAGGAACATTCTGGAAGGGGGGAAGTTTGATGAGATCGACCGGCTCGGCACCCTCCGCCGGAGTGGGATTCTTCACGTAGAGGAATCCTCTCTACTACTTGCGGCATGTGTCAAGCCCGTGAACCCGGGGGTACTCGGTGGTGTTACGGTATATGACCATGGCCGCGCTACATTGGGTCATGACCTTGGGCGCATCCGGATTGGCTTTGTTGGGGAGGACTTTTTGGCGAAAGTGGAAGTATTTTGCCCAGATGTCTACCGTGGGGTAGACACCGAGATAGGCTTCACAGAAAGTGACAAAGGTGGAGAGCATGGCGATGGTGTTTGCCGGAAGGTGATGTGGTTGCAAGCCGAAATGGCGGAGGAACTGCTGCATGAATTTGTAATTGGGGAGACCGAAACCATGCTTAAAGTGGCTTAGGAAGACCATGTACTCACCTTCGCCGGGTTGCGTCTCCAACTCGGCGCTGGGTAGCCTGCAGATCACGCCCGGCGGTACTCGGTGGGTGTTCACCAACCATTGTGTGTCGGAGGACTTCACGTCGGAGCCCTCCCAGTGGCCGCGGGTAGACGCGGGCCCCTCAAGATCCATCTTGGAGACGGGCTCGAGCGCCATCGAGGCAGATCCGGATCCGGGCGACTCCGAGTTGCGCGTGGGCGTGAAGATTGGCTCGGGCCGCAGAGGTCGCAAAAGAGCCGCGGCGGCGCAGAAAACGAACGCCGTGGCGTGTCGTCCGCGGTGTAGAACTTGAAGAAGAACGCGAGGAAGAAACAGAGGATAGATACGGTGGTGGTGCGGATGCGAGGATAACCGCACGCTGTGATGGAGGTCTCGGTGCACGGCAGCGCTCCGGCAAGCGGTGGCGTGCGGTGGTGGAGTGAGTCCTTCCGCGTGGTGGTGTTCGTCGTCGCACGGCGGAGCAAAGTCCTCTGTGGATGCGAGGCACGAGGAGGAAGAAGGGCGAGGGGGCAAATGGCGAAGGAGACGAGGCAACGGGCGGCACGGGGGTATTTGTACCCCCTGGGCGCAGTTATTTCCCAGGATCCAGTGCGGAGGAGATCGTGGGTGTGTGGGAGTTACTGTGCGCGGAAGAAACGCACATGGAGAGTTATCGCGCGTACCGGGTAGTTAATCCCACGTCACACGACGTGTGCACTCGTGTGCTACTCAGTGAAGGGAAACGACAGCGTGTGGGCCCTATGGGCAGTGGCTGGCGCAGGCAGAGCGCGTGCGGTGTAGCCGCGCAATATCCGAGGCAATGTGGGCTGCAGTTTCGCGCCATGTGTTGAGTCTTACGAGAGAAGATAACTAGGCAACCACATTTGAGCGGAAAAAACTGTGGAAATTGGCTAAGTGTTGGGATCTTGGCAAAATCCAAAGAAGCATGGCCTACCCGGTTGAAGGAAGAAAGTTCACAAGGAATGAGGGATGGACTTCCAGTTCAGTTTGGAACTCGACCGAGAAGAGCTGGATCTCGGTCACACATTCAGAAAGAGATTGGTTTAAGCTGGCATGGCCCAATGTCCGAGTTCACCGGGCCATACCAGCATCGGGGACTAATGTCGGGGGGCTACCCCCGAGTAGAGGCAAGGTTGGAGATAAATGATGTTTGATGTACTGTTTACCGAGTTGGGCCGTACCGAGTTGGTATGTGCCGGATAGAACCATACGGAGCAGAGTGGCTACCAAGTTGGAACTACTCGGTAGGAAGAACAAAAGGCCAGGGTGAAGATATGAGTGCATGACTAGATAATCCGAGTAGCACTTGGAGAGTCCGGATAGGGCATGGTGTTGTTCTACTCGGTGGGAAAGTAAATGGAGCCGTTGAGGAGATCCCGTATAATCAGGGAAGGTACAAGCGTGCGGTTCAACTTACTAGGCGTGATGATGCGTATGCATACGCAGGTACAGTACGCGGTATGGGCAAGGCCACACGTTCTATCTCTGACAAGGGGTACAGGACATGTCAGCGACTAGACAGCGGAGACTTTCGGCCACAGTCAGCGGAGAAGTGGACGCGTGCGGTGGTGCACAGTGTGTAGTTACCTACCATGTACTTGTAGTTGGTGGCCACCAGTATATAAGGTGGCCTCCCCCTCATGCGTGAGGGTCGACTTTTTGGCGGTTCATTTTACGTAAGAGCTGAGGTGCTGCTAGTTGGATTAGAGAAAGAGAGATAGCAGAGAGGTTCTTCATCCTCTAGCCCCTTGAGCTTGAGGACTTCTTGTACTCGGCATACACTTATACAGAGAGAGAGGCAGGAGTAGGGGTGTTACCTCCACATGAGGGCCCCGAACTTGGGCAGGTTTTTGTGTTTTCCGTGTAGAGAGCGCGCCACCTAGGCGTGCGATTCCTCCCCGGATACCTACAACGTCCATCGGCCCCAAACTTAAGCCATCCCATGGCATCTGTCTTTTCACATCCACGACATTTATGATGACAGATATGGTAAACGGCGCCGAACTATGTAGTGTAAATAGTGGCTCCTACTGATGATCCCCATGTAATAGAATAGAAGGGCTCTAATCCCGGTAATTGTGATTGATACGTCATAAACGTATCCTTAATTTCTGATATTCCATTTTATTTTTATGTTGTTTCCAACATATTTGCAATACATTTTATGTCATTTTTATCGATTTTCCAGACTAACCTATTGACAAGATGCCATGGAGCCAGTTCCCTATTTTCTTTTATTTTTAGTTTCAGAAAAGTTGTTCTCGAAATATTCTCGGAATCGGAAAATTCGAAGCCCGGAAGTCTTAGAATTCCCGAAGGTTCCACGGAGTCCCGAAGAGACCCAGAGTGGGGCCTTGTGGGGCCCACGCCATAGGGTGGTGCGCCCCCTGACCGCGCCATGGGGTGGTGTGGAGCCCCCCGGCATCCACCGCCTTTGCCCTTTCGCTTATTTAATCCCCCGAGGCGTAAACCCTAAATATATTCCACTTCTGCCCGAAAACACCCGAGGCCGCCGTCATCGTCATCCCGAGATCGGGACGGTTCTAGAGCTCTCCCCGGCGCCCTTCCGGGAGGGACGGGGAATTCATCACCGGAGGGGTCTACACCACTATGCCCTCCTCCGAAGTGATGCATGAGTAGTTCATCCTTGGACTACGGGTCCATAGCAGTAGCTAGATGGTTGTTCTCTCCACTTTGTGCCTCATGTTTAGATCTTGTGAGCTGACTAACATGATCAAGATCATCTTTATGTAATCCTACATGTTGTGTTTAATTTGCTGGGATCTGATGAATGTTGAATGCTATCTCTTCTGATTATCAATTTATCATGTTATCTTCATGCATATGTTATTTATCTTGCATGATCTCTATTATTAGTATATGCTCTAGCCAAGTAGATGCTAGTAACTCCAAGAGGGGGTATTTATGCTCGATAGTGGGTTCATGCCTCTTTTGCATCTGTGCTCGAGTGACAGAAACGTAATGGATGGAGGATGTGTTATTACCATTAGGGAGAAAACAACAATGCTTTGTCTAAGGATGATGTTATTATTTACATTACACACTTTGCTTACTGCAATTTTCTGTTGCTTGCAACTTAATACCCAACGTTTGTTCGGATGATATTCGGAGGGTGGATTATTAGTCATGTCGTGGTTTTGTCACGACAAGTGTCCTCATGTGAGGACTAGATTGCGAGGCCATTGCTACGGAGGAGAACTTTGAAAGGGTTAAGGCGGAAACGAGAGACGCGAGTTTACCCAGGTTCGGACCCTCAATTGAGGGTAAAGCCTACTCCTGCCTTCTTACTATCAAGAAACAAGGTCTCGATTACAAAGGGCGATTCTGTCTCTCGATGTCTCGAGTTCCCTTGCTATCGACTTAGAGCTTGTTCTTCTACATCCCAGGGCCTCACCTTATATAGTGTTCGAGTCCCTCGGGTTACAAAGGATCCGGGTTATACCCGCCGTTGGAGTCCTAGCTAAATCCGGTTCTGGATAGTCCCGTTCCGGCTCTCCCTGTGACATGGTTGTCTCCGTACGGCCTTGGGCTGATCTCCAGGTCCTGGTCCCTTACGCCTCCCAGCCCTTATGCACATGGTAACCCGGGCCTTCGCTCTGCCAAGTGATCATCATGATCCGGTTTTCCTTGCTATAAACCGGCCAGCCACTCTGAGCCGGATTAAGTGTGTTCCGGTTTATATGAGCGGTTGGTGAGGCCCCCCCTCACCTATTACCCCAACATTAGCCCCCAGGTTAACATGGGCACTTAAGTCGAAACTTACGATGTTCACGTTAAGCTACTTGGAGCACAAGCCAGGCAAAAAATCATTTGCCTTTATAAGAAAACCTTCAGAAATATCCGATCCGGATTTCCCGGATTTAGTTCTTTATCTTCAGGATCATATCTTTCCATTTCTTGATAAGATAACTCCTACGTCTTCATCTCCCAGATCTCGAGAGCCAGAAAATATCTCAATCTAACTCGGATTTTTCTCCACGCAATTAATGTATTTTACTTAGAAAAATCTTCTCTTGTAGATCCAATCTGTCCGCGTTTTTCTCGTAAAATGGGTAATCCTGGGGGTCCTTTGTGCAAAATTACCACCTAACCCTAGGGCTTAGGCCCCCGCCTATAAATACTCCACCGTACGGCCCCCAGGGCTCATTCGCCCCTCGAGCCTCCACTTCATCTTCCTCCTTCGAACAAAATCTCGAGAGCTTCACTCTTCCCCTCGTGCCACCGCAGCCGGAGCATATCCGGCGTTCGCCGCGGTCATGGTGAAGGACAAAAGCCAGGCGTCCAAACCTAGAGGAACCGGCAAGAAGAGGAAAACCAGCGGCGCTTCCGGTTGTGCCGCGGCCAAGCCTGGTCGGTCTGTGATGCAACTTAACTGGTGCAAGTCAGAGATGACTCAAGGCCGGTTGACAGAGATGGAGGACGCCGGCTTTCTCCCGAAGAACTTGTCTTGGAGAGCCCCAGGAAATGAGATCCAACCTGAACCTGGGCCGGGCGAGGTAATCGTCATCGAGGCCCAAATTCTCCGTGGGTTTCGCCCTCCCGGTTCTCATTTTTTCCGCTCGCTCCTCAACTATTATGGTCTCCACCTTCAGGATCTTCCACCAAACTCTACCCTTAACGTTAGTAATGTAACAGCCCAAGTATGAAAACCATCCCCTTAGAATGTTTGTTGCCTGTTTATTTAAGTATTGCATCATGTCATCATTTTGTTTCCATGTTGTTTGCATTTGTTTCTTAATTGTTGCATTTGTTTTCCACTGTTTTCACAACTCAAATTCAAACCTTACTCAAACAATGTTTTCATACTTGTTCTGTTACAACTTTTGGAATAAAAATAACAAGTGAAAACAACCAAATTGTTTCCAATTATCCCATAATGTTCAACTAATAAAATGGTGTTATAAATTCCACTAAGTCATCCCAAATTGGTTTTCAAATTCAGAGCAAAATCATCATCAACACCTCATTTGGAAATTATCAATTATCAAACCATTGCAATGTTTCTATTCCAACTAATAATAGGGTTCACCCTACTAAATTGTTGTTTCTATATTAATTAACAAAATATTCCAATTCCAATCAAATATTTTTCAAACAAAACCAATTTGAAACTATAAAAATAATAACCAAAACTTTCTCTCATCCCTTGTTTTCCAATTATTTCTTTTGGGTCACTTTATTAAAAGGTTGGTTTCATTAATCATTTTAAATCTTCAACATAATCTAATTTTGGTTTATTTCCAAACAGCACCAAAAAACTTAAACATTTTTGAAATCCAAATTGGTTAGTTGTTTGAAATTAACATGACAAGTTCACCCTATTTTTTTCCTAGAAATTTTGTAACCTAAAAAGCCTCCTTTTTCTTCCATTTGGGTTTTAGCAAAAATAAATAAATAAAAGAAAACAGAAATAACAAAAGGAGAAAAGGAGCAGCAGCAGCCCAGCCCACCAAATTTTCCAGTTGGCCCAGTACCTGTCGCTTTCTTCCTCCTCCTGGTGATGTCAGCTGCGTACGAACACCTACAGAACCACACGGTCATCTTCCTCCCCTCCAGATGCTTGCCGTACAGGGCTTCATCCTCCTTAAGAACCTACCCCCCTACCCCCTCAGCTGCAAACCCTAGAGCCCCTCCATCCCATCGCCGCCACCTCCCCTCCCCTCTCTGCTGGTTCTTGATCCTCTGAACCAACTGAACCTGAACACCACCGTCAAACCGCACCCCACCTCGTTCCCTCACCGCCGGTCGCCTGGCCACCGCGAGGAGATCCTCTCTCCGGGAATGGAACCGGGGTGGATTCCTCGTCGACTTTCGTGAAGGAGTGGAGGCGGGAGGAGGCCCGAGCCGGCCGCGCCGTCGCCGGAAACGTCCTCGCCGTCCTCTTTCTGAACCGCACCCGGGAGACCACCAAGTCGCTGTCAATGGTTCAGGTAACCTCTGTTGTGCGATCTCCTCTCTATAGCCCCGATCCCGTCAAGCCCCAGCGATCCAGTACACCGTCAGTAGCGCGTCGGACCTCCTGGTCACGCCAGGGTGCAGCAGGGCCTGCTGCAGATCGCCTTGGGATCGCTCTGCTCGCGAGTTCTGAACCTGAATTTCCGTGTGCAGGTTCAGTTAAACGTCCCGCGGTTGCTTCATGTTTCGTCAGTTGCAGTTACCATCACAACCCGCAGCTCACCCCAGTGGCTTGGTTCCTTGCGTGGCGCAGAGAGAGACCCAGGTTCGATCCCCCACCGCTGCCGATTAAAAGGCCCTTTTTTGGTGTTTTGCCACGCGCGCAGCCCCAGGCCCACAGGTCATTGACCGTGTGTGCCACCTCACCCGCACCCACCTCGCTGGCAGCACGGTGGCACTGGCCCCACACGTATTACAGCGCGAGTAGATCCACCCGCGGTGCAAAAAGTCCCTGGACATTAAATAAAAATTGCAGAAATAGTTTAAAACTTCCAAATTGAATATCTCTTAAGCAGTAATTCCAAATCCAATAATTTAAACATGTTTTCCACTCCAAATTTTATGCTCTAAATGTTTATCACAATTGTTTCACATTTTAAACAAATAAAATTCAAAATAATTTTGGGCACTTTAATTAATTCATTCCATTTTGTGAAAATCATAACTACTTCATTTTAAATCCAATTTCAACAAATGAAATATGTTTTCCATGCAAAATTAAACCATCTTTCCAAATATAAAATTTGTTTCATGTTTTGAATAATTAAACTTGGTTAAATAATTTAAATCTTATTTAATTCATTTAAAATTGCTAAATTCCTAACTTGATCAAAACAAATTCTTTTGGGACATATAAAATATGTTTTCAAACCAGAAAAACATAACCTTTCCAAATATGAACTTGGTTTAATGTTTTGAACAAATAAAATTCAATTAAATTCAAACTTGTTTTAAATCCATTTAAAACTTGTTTAATATTGTTTAATTCATAATAAATTCATCCTAATTCCAATTTCAGTATTTGAAACATGTAATCCAACTAAAATTTGATGTTCTTTTCAAATATAAACTTTGTTACTTGTTTTGCACACTTTAAATTGATGAAAACAATAATTGTTTGTGTGACATGTTTAAGTAACCAAATTTTTCCAAACTTAATAAATAAGTTCTAAACTTGTTTTATTCCTTTTCCTTTGCATCTATTATTGTTATTTGTTGTTATTTTGCTATTGCCCTCATGCATGCATCATGCTAACAACTTTCACATGATAATTAAATTGTAGATCATTTGTTTCCACTTAATCCATGGACTCTTGCCATATGCAATCCAATTGCATATGGGTCCATTTAAATTGTGTTACCATGTTAGCAAGTTATTTTGATGCAACCATTAACTTGACATGCATCATCCTATGTTGTGCACTATGCCATGATATTGATTGTTTATCTTTCTGCATTGTTTGTTTGCTTCTTCTCGGATATACGACGACGTTGAGACCGACGATACTTACGACACCCCTTCTAAGGAGTTAGCTTAGTACCAGGCTACTGGGTTTTGCAGGCAAGTTATCACTCACATGAACCATCGTGTTCCTTTCAACATTGGTTACCGATACTTTCCGTTGTCTATTTCTGCTAGCCCTATGATTAGTTGTTTCTGTTACGAACCTATCATATGTATCCTTTAACCCTGATATTGCCTCACCTCCACACCTATAACCATTGCTTGTTGCCCGTGTCTTACTAGCATGCTTAGGGTTGTTTTGCTCGAGTCTGTTACCCGTTACTTTCCGTTACTATCTCTATTACGTTCTGGGGGCTCGATGTTTAATCAATCAATCATGCTAATGTTACTATTAATAATAAATTTGATGATAAGGCACCGGCAGGAGGCCCTGTGTGGTTTTGAGGCCTGCTAGTGTCGACCCTAATAGGAAAAGGGTCTTGTCTACTGATCCATGATGAGCGCACTACCCGCATTTGGGAAGCGAGTATGGGCGCCCCCCTCAACTTGACCTGATTCGCATCTCGTCCAAATCGCCTCATTTAGTTCGTGTTTTCCATTTGCCGCATGCATGTTTTTGCGAGCCCAGGCCAGGGTGGAACTTTTGTAGTCGGCATATAGGGGGACACGGTCTTAGAGTGCTATGAGGGTCCCTTTTCTTCGGGGCTTGATTAGCCGTGCGCCCAAGGTTCTTTGGGCTTGATGCGAAGAATGGTTGGTTGTGTTGAGTGCCCCGCTTGGTGGGAGGCATCCCATCTGGCGGGATATTCATGAGTGTACGGCCAAATTGGTGCAACCCTGCAGGGATAATCTTCTCGAGAAGCCGTGTTTTCCGCGGTTATGGATTACTTGGTGAAAGTACTGGCTAACAAGTACTCAGGACAACTTAAACATAATGAGCAAACATGTTACACCCAATGATTAATAACTGGACTAGTAATAGGTTGATGACACAACAACTTGATTCACCTTTAATACAACTGTGTGAGTTATCCTCGGATTGCTTCTTTGGATAAGGGGCGAGATCCAGGATGGGTTTGTTTGAAGTTATCTTTCAGGTGGTTACAATCCTCGATCTTATCTCCTTTCTGTTAGCCGGAAGTGGTAGAATCTCTGTAGTTGGTTAGTGCAGCCAGTTGCAGCATCTTTTATATCCCCTCTCTTCCGTTGAACCCAAGGCATCTGTGCTTGGTGTTGACGGGTTACACTTTGGTGAACTGTGAGTCTTGCTTGCCAGTACGTTTATGTACTGACCCCTTTGGGGCTGTGGTTTCCGCAGACCTACGTTTCGAGGATCTACATGGTGGCAACTACGTGGATCATGACGCGACTGCTGACGAGTAGATAGCGGACCCGGGCAGGATCCGAGACTTCGTGGATGGGCTCCGTCTGTTTGTTTTCCGGCCTCTTAGGCCTATTTGGTTCTTGTCTGTACTCAGACATGTTGAATGCTTCCGCTGTGATGTAATGATGAATTGTTGGGGCATGTGCCCTCTGAATGATTGTATTTGCTATCTCTGCTCTAATGAGAGCCATTTGCAAGTTATTTCAATCTTTTGTGTCGTAGAGATCTGTTGTGATATCAGTTGTTCAACGCCGTTGACGTACCATGTGTGTATGGTTTGAAGTACGTCGACGGAAGTGCCTTTGATCTCTAGTGGATAGTTTACATCGACGATGGAATAGCAGGGCTTGTGTTGTCGCGCATAAGCGCAGGCCTACCAGGAAGCTGGGACGTGGGAGCAGTTATGCCCCATAATCCAAGCATCTGCTATCCAGTTCGTACGGTGAGTATCCCCTAGAAATCAGGGTGCGACAAGTAACTTCGTAGTTGTCTGCGAAGATTATCTCCAAGTAGAACCTAACTTAGATATCTTCCTCGAGTACTTTTACTGCAACAAACACCCGAAAGTAGCCGGGGTGAGCTCATTCACTGTGGAGGTGTCTCCTTTCAGAGGCGGAAGGACATCGCCTACCCGCGCATTCCCCTTGCTAGTCATCCTAAGTTATGGAAAAAAACTTTCTTCTATATAAAAGACACTTCTCCCAAAGGTGTACCGGCGCTTCCGGGTTATTGCCCTGAACGTCTGGTTTATACCCGTACCATGAACTCCTATGCCAAATCCTCTTATCGAGTCAAAATCCGGCCCCTCTTGAAGCGCGTAACTTCCTTGATAGTTCACGGGCTTACCGATTTAGATTTAACCAAAACTTGGGTGGACTGGCGCATCCAACCCGTAAGTATCAGGAACCGGCTATTTCATGAATACACCGGTTTAGCAGATCCCATGCGATATTCCGAGTCTCCAGTATCTAAGTCTGATATGGTGACTTCCCTCAAACTCCTAGTTGGAATAAAATGAGACAAGTTCTTTGACGTTGGCCTGGAGCCCTTTTGTGCCTCTAACCCGGCTCCTCCAGTAAGTTTCTATATTTTTTTATAACTAATTTTCATTCTTTTAAACTGTGTATATTCTAACTTTGACTTTGTCTGGTTCACAGGTCACGGACCCCTTCTGAGTTACCACGGAAGAGCCAGCTTCTCCTCTTGAGGACGATGAATCAGAGGAGCAAAGTGACGAAGAGGATGAGGTTTCTGAATTTGATTCCCTCGGTCACTTGCACAATCAATTTGCTGACGCTGATTACTCGCGGGATGAACATGCAAAACAAGAGGACGCCGGGTTAGGTCAAGGTCAGGCCGGTGAAGAAGCGCCGGGTCAGGAAGCTCTGGATCAGATTACTCCGGATCTCAATCCATCTACTCCCATCACTGGTTCCAACGTGGTTGCTGAGAAGGAGTCTCCTGCTGGCCAAAAGAGGACCCGGCAAGCTGTTGCAAAGGTACCTATCTCTAGACTGTCAAAAAATCCCTTGAAACCATCCTCGCACACAAAGAAAACACAGGATGATGAAGAAGGTAGCAAAACAAGAAGGACCCGGAGGTCCAGGTCAAGTGAACTAGAAGCAGGTTTGCCTGACAAAAACTTCTCTCCGCCGGGTTTCAAAGGCTCGACTTTCACCTACTGCTTCACATCCCTTGGCCGGAAAAATCAGGCCTGAGCTGAGTCGGCCTTTTCATTCAGATTCTCCAAACTCTGACTCATCTCATTTCAGCGGGGCTAGTGACTTTTCCATTAACTCCGGGTAAGCTAACCTTTTTACTTTTTGTGCATCACTTACTAATGTTTAGTCACTCAATCCGGCTTATAACTCTCTTTTCATTGCAGAGCCCAAGCTGTGCTAAAGGTTAACCCTATTTCATCTGATGTTCCTGCTGCAAACCTCGAGGAGAGGGTTTTTGGAGAAGAAGAAGATGAATCGGCTGCTCGATCGCCGGGTCATGCTAATGCTATGGTTAAAGAGACCGAAGAGGAGGTGAATCCGGTTGATAACACACCGGCTAATGATCCTCCAGTTGAAGATGTACATGTTTCTGATCCGGATGTAGTCATAACCGGGTCTCAAGCTGTCCAGGATATTGGGACTTCCACTGTGCTTTCTAAAAGCACAGAGAACCGAAAGGTAAAACCAGAAGAAAAGAGGGCTCCCTCTAGCCTGAATATCGAAGGCCAGGATTTTGATACCATGGCGCAGGAACTTTCCGAGAACTGTCGCCGCGCCGATGGAATTATGGAATTTCTGAAGAAGAAATATGAGGTAACCTTGATATCCATAACCTATAGCCGTCAATCTTCCAGTTTATATTTGTAATATATACTTGAAGATTTACCATTGAACGTTTTAATCTGAATAGTTGTAGCCCCCAAGTGCCGATTTACAATATTATTGCAAACCAGGACTTGTTCTACTTTTACTTTTAACCACTAGAATTTTAGGCTGAAATAGTGTAGCCCCCAAGTGACGGGTTGTGAGCCTGCAGCTATCCGAGACTTAATCATAACTCATAATCCAATGCTTAAATGTGAAATAGTAAAGCCACCAAGTGTCGGGTTTGCCAGCCTGCGGCTACTCGGGACTTATCCATATCTTGGAATATGCTATTATAAACCGGAATTTTCTTCGAGTTATGACTGAAACCTGATGATAACTTGTTCTGATGTAACCAATAATTTCTCAGAGCCTTGAATCCTCCTCGCAAAAGGAGGTTTCAAATTTGAAGAGCCTGCTAGCAGAAGAGGCTAAGAAGACTGAGGAGGCCAGGACCTGGTAGAAGGAGCTGGAAGATCAAATCACTAAGGCAGCCAAAACTTGGTCTGTTCTCCAGCAGGATTTTGAAAACCGGGAAAATGCTCTTATTACCAGAGCAGAAAATGCTAAGAAGGACTTGGAGGAAACCCGGACCAACTTCACCAAGGTTAAGGATTTGCTAAGATATATCACCTGCGGTGTGTTTGGTAAGTTTTTCCGGTTCATTATCCCTTTGTTAATGCCTTGCCTTTCCAGTTCAGTATCTCCTCTGCCTTGTCATCAATAGCTTAGTTCTGATACAAAAAATTCTTGTAACTTGTAGGCAGAATGCATGCAATAACCTCCAACTTCCTGACCTGAAACTAAAGGCTTTGTTCACATTGATCCGACAGTTGTATGTTGGAGGTGGAGAATGCATTAAAGCCGTCCGGAACTAGGACAGTCCGGCTTAGTGACATGCTTGTGGAGCTGACTCAAGTCCCTCAATGGAGAGAAGAGCACAAAGTGTCATGCTGTCGTCGCGGAGCCATCAAGGTTATGTCCCTGGCCAAAGCTTATCACCCGGAATTGGATCCGGATCTTCTTGTTAAGGGCTTCCCAGGGTATAAGGCGGATATGTCCAAGTATGAACGGAAAGATTTCGCCAGAATCGAGAAGGAGTGCCGGGTCCAGGCTTGCACCATTGCCGAGAAGGTTAAACTGAAGGATCTATGTCCGGGTTATGTTTCTCCGGGTGAACCTAAGATGACATTTTCCCCTCAAGTTGTAACTACAGTCCGCCAAGTTCCACAGAAGAGCCGGCTTTCTGTAACCTCTTCATCTGGTGCGCCTCAATCCATTACTCCTTCTGTTTTTGCTCCACCTCGCCCTTTATATGAACCGGAGAACATCAATGATAATCTAGCTCAGCTGGAGTGGAAGTTTGTTTATGCTGATGAAGTTGAAGGAATAGAGGACGTCCAAGTGATAGCTGAGGATAACCCGAAAGCTCAAGACCCGGAACCTGAAGACCCGACGACTCAAGTGGTGCCCAGCAGAAAGGAAAATCTGCTACGGAGTAAACATTTGATTCATGCAAAAAAAACAATAATTCGACCCTGATGGGTCTGTAATAGGCTAGATGAACTGCTTTATTTCTAGCACTCTATTTTTTGAAAGTGCGCATGTGCACTTATGCTACAATCTGGTATGTAATAACTCGGTTTCTCTGCAAGGTTATGCAAAATATTTCCGGGTTATATATTTTTGCAACATCTTTTATTTGCATGTGAAGTTTTCCTTGACTTGGTTTTTCTTTGCTTTCTAGCTCAGCCGGTTTTTTGCATGACATATTCTAGTGTGTACAACTCTGGTGAGTTCAGGGTCATAGTAACCCGATTTTGCCGGGTTATAACATGATTGACTCAACCAGGTTTAAACATCTAAGTCATAAAATTGCGTGTAACCACTGACTGGCAGACAAGTATAACCAATATATTTTGGCGTATGCCAGATTCTTGAGATATAGACTGTGCTCTAGCATTAGCCCCCCAAGTAATCATATGTAAAAAAGTTTGACTTTCTGCCACAATGACAACTTCATGAAACAAATCTCAATAATTCAGATATTGTCAAGTCTGCTTTTTACTGCCAATATAACATAGTGATTACAACGATCCTATGTATAATATGGCCTCAACTGGGCTATGCATATCAATGAGGTAATACGATCCATTATGTAGTTTCTTACTTACTAAAAATGGTCCTTCCCATGGAGGACTTAGCTTGTGCATCCCGTCTTTTTTCTGGATCAAGCGTAACACCAAGTCCCTTTCCTGGAAACTTCGAGTCTTAACCCTGCGGCTATGATAGCGACACAGGTCCTGCTGATATATGGCTGAGCTAGATGCTGCGAGGTCACGTGCTTCTTCTAAAGCATCGAGCGAGTCTTGACGAGCTATTGTAGGTTTCCACATAAGCAGTCACTCGAGGTGAATCGTGACAGATATCGCTTGGCAAAACCGCCTCAGCTCCATAAACCAGAAAAAAATGGTGTGTACCTTGTTGACCTGTTTGGGGTAGTTCTTATGCTCCTAAAACAGCCGGCCACTCTTCGACCCAACATCCAGCAGTTTTTTCTAATGGAACCTGGAGCCTAGGTTTGATACCTTTAATAATTCCTGGTTAGCCCGCTCTGCTTGCCCGTTAGACTATGGATGTGCCACCGAAGCAAGGTCTAGCCGTATATGGTTCTGTTCACAAAACTTCTTCCTTGCTCCTTCTGACAAATTTGCCTCATTATCTGTTATAATACTATGTGGGTAACCAAATCTGAAAATCAGCTTTTTTTAAGAACTTGACTGTTGTAACCGCGCCACATTTACTGATTGGTTTGCTTCTACCCACTTTGTAAACTTATCAATTGCCACCAGTAGATGAGTTTTTTATCAGCTGACCTTTTGAAAGGTCCTACCATGTCAAGTCCCAAGACTGCAAAAGGACAAGTTATGGGAATCATGCGCAAATCCTAAGCTGGGACGTGATCCCGCCTTGCATATCTTTGACATCCTTCGCACGTTCATACTATATGTTCTGCACCAGCTTTTGCGGTTAACCGGAAAAATCCATGTCTGAAAGCTTTATTGACCAAAGATCTGGAACTTGCATGGTGGCCGCAATCTCCTGAGTGGATTTCTCTTAAAATTTGACACCCTTCTTCCGGAGAGACACATCTCTGAAAAATTCCAGCTGCACTTTGTTTGTGTAACTCACCATTGATAATTGTATATGACTTGGACCTTCTTATAACCTGACGAGCGATAACCTCATTCTACGGGAGCTCACCTCTCATAAGGTATGCCAGGTATGGTTCAGTCCACTCTGGGATTGTATGCAGGGCGGCTACCAATTCTGACTCTGGATCTGGATTTGCCAGGTCTTCCTCTATTGGGACTTTAACTGACGGGCTATGAATTTCATCCAGAAAAACATTTGGTGGAACTTGCTTTTTCTAGGAACCTAGACGAGCTAGTGCGTCAGCTGCTTCATTGAGACATCGGTCAATATGATCAACTTGATAACCTTCGAAGTGTCCGGCCAGCTGGGTAACCACCCGTCTATATGTTGCCATAACTGGGTCTTTAGAATCCCAGGTTCCTGTGACTAGTTGAGAAACAAGTTCGGAATCACCCAATCATCGAATCCGGGTTATGCTCATCTCTTTTGCAATTCGAAGACCATGGAGCAAAGCTTCATACTCTGTTGCATTATTAGTGCATTTAAATGAAATTTGTAAGACATAGCGAAACTTATCTCCTCTTGGGGATGTTAACACCACACCAGCTCCTGATCCTTCCAGTTGTCGAGACCCATCGAAATGCATAGTCCAGTATTTAGTATATGGTTTATCCGGTGGAACCTGTAATTGTGTCCATTCATTTATGAACTCGATAAGGGCTTGGGACTTTATTGCAGTCCTTGGCTCATATTTGATATGATATGGCCCCATCTCAATAGCCCACTTTGCAACTCTCCCTGTTTCTTCCATGTTCTGAATAATATCGGACAAAGGTGCTGAACTAACCACGGTAATAGGATGTTCCTGAAAATAGTGTTTCAGCTTACGACTAGCCATGAACACCCCAAAAACCAGCTTCTGCCAATATGGGTAACGCTGTTTAGACTCTGTCAGGACCTCGCTTACATAGTAAACCGGCCGCTGGACAAGGCCTTATTTTCCTTCCATCTTATGTTCCACAACTACCACAACACTAACCGCCCTGTTATTTGCCGCTATGTATAGTAACATGGGCTCTTTCTTCTCAGGCGCAGCCAATATAGGTGCGCTGGAAAGTTGTTTTTTCAGGGCCTCCAATGCCTCATCAGCTTCTTGATTCCACACAAAGGTGTCAGTTTTCTTCAACAGTCAGTATAAAGGTATATCCTTTTTGCCTAGTCTGCTTATAAACCGGCTCAAGGCAGCAACGCAAACTGTCACTGTCAGCTTCTGAACGTCCTTCAGGCAAACCGGCCTTTTTAGGTTATGTATGGCCTGAATTTTTTCCGGATTTGCTTCAATGCCTCTCTCTGAAATAATGAAAACCAATAACTTCCCAGCTGGTACTCCAAAGACACATTTTGTTGGATTGAGCTTCATCTGGTACTTGCGTAAACTGGCGAACATCTCTTCTAGGTCTGAGATCAAAGTGTCACCTTTTTGGGATTTGACTACTATGTCATCCACATAAGCGTGCACGTTTCGTTCTATCTGACTTTCCAAACAATTCTGGATACACCTTTGATAAGTTGCCCCTGCATTTTTCAAACCGAAGGGTACTAACGTATAAAAAAATGCTCCAAAGGGAGTAATGAATGAGGTCTTATCTTGATCTTCTTCCTTCATTTTGATTTGATGATAACCTGAGTATGCATCCAGGAAACATAGCAATTCGCAACCAGCTGTAGAGTCTATAATTTGAGCGATAAGGGGTAAAGCGAACGGGTCTTTAGGACATGCTTTGTTCAAATCTGTGTAATCTATGCATATTCTCCAGGTTCCGTTCTTCTTGACGACGAGAACTGGATTGGCTAACCACTTTGGGTGTAATACTTCTACTATGAACCCTGTTGCGAGTAACCTGGCTATCTCTTCTCCAATTGCTTTCCTTCTCTCATCATTGAAACGACAAAAGAACTGACGAATAGGTTTCAGGTTAGGATCCACACTTCAACTGTGCTCAGCAAGTTCCCTTGGGACACCTGGCATATTAGAAGGTTTCCATGCAAAGATGTCCCAATTCTCACGGAGGAACTTGATGAGCGCGCTTTCCTATTTTTCTGTCATGTGAGCCCCCACGCTGAACTGCTTAGATGCGTCACCGGGGGTAATATCCACCAGCTTGGTGTCTTGAGCAGACATAAATTTTAACTTGGACTCAGCTGATGGCTTTTTGAGCGAGGTCATGTCTTCTGGATCAACTTGCAGTTTATACAACTTCAACTCCTCTTCCGCACAAGCGGTCTCTGCGTATGTGGCATCACCTTCCTCAAACTCCAAAGCTATGTCTCTGTCACCATTGACAGTAATATTTCCATGGGGACCTGGCATCTTCAGCTTGAGGTAAACGTAGCAAGGTCTGGCCATAAATTTGGCATAAGCTGGCTGTTCGAACAAAGCATGGTACAGACTTTTGAATTTGACCACTTCAAATGCTAACATCTCAGTCCTGTAATTTTCAAATACTCGAAAATCAACTTCAAGGTATATTTTCCGATAGGTTGTGCAGACTTACCAGGTACAATCCCATGAAACACAGTTGATGATGGCTGAAGTTGTTTCTCTTGCAGGTTCATTCTTTTGAACGTATTGTAGTAAAGTATGTTTATACTTCTTCCTCCATCCATCAATACTTTGTCTAAATTGTATCCTCCAACTTGTGGAGCCACAACCAGAGCCACTCCTCCTGGATTATCAACTCGTGGAGGATGATCAGCCCGACTCCAGGTTATGGGTTGTTTTGACCAGTTAAGCCACCTAGGAGCAGCAGGAGCCACTGCATTGACAACACGTTTCTGCACCTTTTGTTCTCTCCTTCATGAACTGGTAGTGAATACATGATACTGACCCGAGCTTAACTTCTTTGTATTTGTTTGAAAATCAGAATTTCCTCCTTGGTGACTACCACGCGGGTTAGTTCCTTGGTTACCCTGACCATGGTGACCCGGATTATGATTTCGAAGTCTAGAACTGCCAGCTCTCGGATGTCCACCTCCCATATTTCCTGAGTTGCCTCCTCCGTTGTTTCCTAGTCCATATTTGTTACTTCCACTAGGTCTGAACCCCTGCATGATGAAATATTTTTCCCAAGAATGATTTGCTAACTTTCCGTTTTTACTATGTCGAGGACATGGTCCTTTCAGAGACTGCTGAGCATGTGCAAAGTTGTTTGGTAGAAAACTTTGATTTCCTCCGAAATTGTTGCCCGGACGTTAGTTTTTGTAACATGCATTTGTGTTTGCCACTAGATCCGAGGTCACTTATCCATTTTTGCGCTTGTTATTACTCTGGTTCTGAGGGTTGCTGTTGCTCTGATTCGGGTTCTGGCTACCCTTGGTCCCAGTTTTCTTTCCCTTTGCAGACTTCTCATCATCCGAGTTTGTGTCCTTGGTTTTATCAGACTCCGCATACTTGGTCATAGAATCCATCAAATCTCTCATATCACTTTACGTATCGCTTGATGCATCCCAGCTTATGCTTCAACAGGTCAAATCTGCAATTTCTTTCTAATGTTATGACTGCCCGCTGAGCGGTGAGTCCGACAGATGAATGTATAATTTCCACGACACGCTGAGACTAGTGCTGGGCAGACTCCCCTTCCTTCTGAACACAGTTTTTGAGGTCTGTGATAGTCGTCGGTCGTTTACATGTTCCCTGGAAATTTTTGATGAACTGGTCCTTCAACTCTTGCCAGCTATTAATTGAATTTGCGGGCAAGTTCTTTAACCAGGACTTCGCAGGTCCTTCTAACATCACACTTAAGTATCGCGCGCATACTGCATCGCTTACTTCCAATATCTCCATGGCCATCTCATACCCTTCTATCCAATCCGCGGGCTCCATGTCTGGCGTATAGTTTACAACTTTGTGAGGTCCTTTAAAATCAGCCAGTATTCTCTCGTTCCTGATTGCCGGACCAAGACACTGGATGACAATCCTGCGAGACCCAGTTGGGGCAAGGTTTGAGACTGCATTCTGAACTGGGGATTTAACATGACCCAGATTTCTGGTTCCACAACTCCGTGTCCTGCATTTATAACTCCAGGCGCATATGATTTGGTCTGCGTGGGTGGGATAGGTTGCTTCCGGTTTGCGTTCCTAGAGCCGACCGGAACTGGTGAATTTCCATGGTGACTTCTCAGCAAGGAATTCCTGCTATTGTAAGGAGTTGAGTGTATCCTGTCCTGGTTACTGTAATTCATCTGCTGAACCACTGCTGTTTGCAACATCTCGATTGCCCTCTGAGCTTCAATTCCAATAGGATCATTGGGGTTGACTGGAATCCGTGCCAGACTATTTGTTGCTGCCCAAAGGTTATCCATTGGATTGTTGAAATAACCTGGTGGCGTATGGAACCTTTCCCGTAGAGGCTATTCCGGGACCGGAAAAGGATTTGGGTTACCGTGCAGCTGGATAGGTGGCTGGAAACGTGCCGGATGAACTGGAACTGGAGAGACTAGCTGGTTCATAGGGTGAACCGGCTGAGCGGGGTTAGGTGCCCCGGGCGTCCAAACCGGGGACGCGAACAGGTTCTGAAGGTTGGTAGGTCCCAACCCCCCGCCGAATTCATTGTTCAAACGGGTATGATATCGCATGTTCTGTATTGAAGCTAACTCCCTCTGTCTGAAGTTTAGATGAATCCCCTCTCTTTCCAGACGTGTTGCTTCCTCCAAGACTTCCAACCGAGATTTGTTTATACATGTTACCTCCTTCTCGATCTCCCGACGGGCACGACTTATTTCCTATCGAAGCCTCTCGATCTCTGTGTTAGGCTGCACCATGTTCTCCGGGGTAATCGGAGTAGCCAAGACTTTGTTCAGTGAATCCATCGCAGCTATCAGCTCGGGCCTTGGGTTATATGACGCGGGCGCTGTTAAGTCAATCACTGTCTCTGCCGGCCTAGAGTTAGTTGGGCCAGGTCCTGTTGAGCGCGGTTCTGTTGGTCTGACCGGGGCTACCGTTGGGCCCGTTGGTGTTGTCCCTGTGCCTCCTGGTCGTCCTAGAACTGGACTCGAAGTTGAAACAGTGTCTGTAATTAAATTGCCACTAGCGTCATACCTAGGCTCCGTAGGTCGTGTTGATCCAGCCATGTAAACAGTTGCATGACGAGTTGTTCTCGCTAGACTCTGCAGATCTGGCTCAAGGTCTCCTCCCAACCTGTCTTCAAAGAGCTGGTGGATGGATCCCGTTTCGTCAAGGTCATCATTGTTTCCAACTGAAAATTCACCATCAGAGTATATCATCGTAGTCTCCTCCGAGAATGAGTCTGACTGCTGGTTTGGGTCCGTTCCTCCTACGAAGCCAACAAAAACGTGGATGCCACCGAAGGGGACTCGAAATCCTGACTCCACCGATGCGAACTCTGGACCCCACGTGTCGTGGTTGTAGTAGTTACCACGCCGGCTCCTCCTGAGTCGGCCTATCGCGAGCTTCTCGATCCCTGGTAAGGATCCTTCCGAAAAGACGATACTTCCGCGAGCTGGCCCCACGGTAGGCGCCAACTGTCGTGGTTTTGTCACGGCAAGTCTCCTCATGTGAGGACTAGATTGCGAGGCCATTGCTACTGAGCGAAACTTCGAAAGGGTTAAGGCGGAAATGAGAGACGCGAGTTTACCCAGGTTCGGCCCCTCAATTGAGGGTAAAACCTACTCCTACCTTGTTACTATCAGGAAACAAGGTCTCGATTACAAAGGGAGATTCCGGCTCTCGATGTATCTGGTTCCCTTGCTACCGACTTAGAGCTTGTTCTTCTCTGTCCGAGGGCCTCGCCTTATATAGTGTCCGAGTCCCCCTGATTGCAAAGGATCCGGGTTATACCCGCCGTCGGAGTTCTAGCTAAATCCGGTTCTGGATAGTCCCGTTCCGGTTCTCCCTGTGACCTGGTCGTCTCCGTCCGGCCTTGGGATGATCTCTAGGTCTTGGGCCCTTATGCCTCCCAGCTGAGACCATGGGCCGGTCCTCTATCTTCTCCGTGTTACGCACATGGTAACCCGGGCCTTCTCTCTGCCGAGTGATCATCATGATCTGGTTTTCCTTGCTATAAGCCGGACCAACCACTCCGAGCCGGATTAAGTGTATTCCGGTTTATATGAGCGGTTGGTGAGGCTCCCCCTCACCTATTCCCCCAACAAGTCATATATGAAGTTGGATGACACTCTATGTATTTTGTTGGAATGCCCGCATGAATCACATAGTAATCTTTATGTTTTGCATATGCACTACGGTGCAGCCTTCATTTCGTCAATTTTCCGGCTGTAATTTGTTCACCACACATGTTATTTATCTTTCGCGGAGAGACACCACTAGTGAGATGTGGACCCCGGTCCATTTTCCTCATACTGATAAAACACCTACTGCTTTCATACACTTCCTACCGTTTTCCTACTATTTTCCATACCATACGTTTAACCTCTTTGTGTTCAGCAAAACCGGTGAGATTGACAACCTCACTGCTTCGTTGGGGCAAACTGATTTGATTGTGTTGTGTAGGTTTCACGTCGCTGCTGAAAAGATAGTGCGCTCTGCCACCTCAACTGCATCAACCATCAGAGATTACTTGTCCTCCTACTGGTCGATTCAACCATGATTTATTTTCTGAGGGAAAACTTGCCGCTGCACTCTTCACAACCTTTCTCTTGAGGTTACCAACGTCTGTCATCAGTGATCTCTATGTAACTATCAAAACTGTATATATTTGTATGCTACATCATAAGACAAGTTATCTTATATACTCACGAATGTGTATGGTATATATGTAGTAGCGTCGAAATATACAAAAACTATTTTGAAATGAAGAAATAAATAAATAAAAGAAAACAAAATGAATTCTCTGATGCGGCACAGAAAGTGTCCAAATTTCTGCCATGGCAAAGAATCATTAGTCGCGGCCCGTTATACAAACCGGGACCAAAGGGGTTTCCCCAGCGCGCTCCGCCGAGACCACGTGGAGGGCCATTGGTCCCGGCTGGTAACAGCGCTGGGACTAAAGGTTGGTCCTTTAGTCCTTCTTGGCATGTATTGGTTGGCTAACCTGGACTAAAGCCCCTCACGGGCCAGGACAATAGGCCCAATCTCCACTAGTGTTCCTGAAGAAATTATCTACAGTTCGGATTTCCCCTGGGTGAAAACCTTTAATCTTTGACTTGGCAACGACGACACCGGTGTAGTGTTACTCTTTTGGAGGCGTCGCTTTTGGATAATCTCATATGGTGTCATGAGTGTTTCATCGGTGGTTCGGATTTGGTAGCTGCGAGTATTGATCATTAAGGTTGGGTCATTAATTTTAATTTTAATTTTTCTTTTATTTTCTTTCTCCTTGATGTCTAGATTTTTCTTGACATTATTTTGATACGCAGACTTGATGTAATTGCTTGGTGATTACATCGGTGCTCTAAAATAACTTGGTGCTCTAAAATAGTTTTTTAACACTTTTTTGTCTAGGACAGTGAAGTGATTACATCAAAGGATTCAAAATACTTCAACAGGGGCATGGAGCGGATAGCCCCGTACATGCCCCCGCGTCGCTCTTGCTGGGGCGACACAGGCGGCGACCCTAACCCTAGCTCGCTAGACGTCCCCTCCCCCTCCCTCCTTCCCCTCGCCGTCGCTGAAGTTGGCCGGCATGAAAGCTGGCAGCCTTTGAGGAAGGCGGCGGCGAGGCGTTTCGGCCCGTCTGACTTTGGAGGAGCGATGGATTCTCGCCCTTGCAGCAGCGGTTGGAGGCGCTTGCGGACGTGGTCGACTGGAGAAGACAGAGGTCTGCGGCGACGACATCGACTGCGGTTCTGCGGCTCCCTCTAGGTACAGCTCGATGGAGGCGATGTGCTGGCCTGGTCCGGGCCCGATCTAGGTGGGATCTAGGCTGTCTGACTCCTGGATGCGCCTCTGCTGTTGGCGCGACCGGACCAGGCCGGCGCATGCGACGGGGAAGCTGCTCTTCCCTGGTGCAGCACGGAAGGGGCGCCCGAGCCCTGCAGGCCACGCGCTGCCATGCGATGACCCCTGCCGTGTACGAGATGCATGGGGACGATGTCAGCGTTGGGTGTCCTTAGCAACGTCCTCCTCCCCTACCAACTCCCTCGTCCTCGATCACAACGTTACCTAGTAGCCACGGCGGTGAGACCACGGCTGGGCCTGTGCCGCGCCCTTAGCGGCGACAGCCGGGTCCTCTCCTCGTCTCGCGCTTGCGATGTGCCTCGGCGGTGGCGACAGTGAGGCCATTGCGGTGCTTGCTCTACGCCCTGAGCGGCGGTAGCCAGCCTCTCCCTGGACTTGTGTGTGTGTCGTGCCTTGGCTGCAGCGACGGCGGCCAGAGGTCTCAGTGGTGAGGGTACGGTGGGGCTCACGCTGCGCCTTGCAGTTGCAGCTTGGCCACCCGCGCATGGGTGTTTGGCGTCCAATAGGAGGAGGACACTGGTTGGTGGGGTTGGACCACATGATTTGGCTACAATACTGAGGGGCTGCAGTGGCGGTGGTGCGAAAAACAAGGACCCATATCCCAATCCCTCGGGTAGGGTGTGAGGTAGACGACAATGCAATACGGACAAAAGTCCTGCCCGTCTTCGGCCGGTGCCGACGGCGATGGCACCAGTGGGCGTCGTTCCCCTCCTTGGAGGCGTCGCCGAGTTGTGCCGACATTTCCCTCCTCTCTCGGTTTGGTGGATGTCTCTGGGTGAAAGCCTAGATTCTGTTGGATGGGCGTGATGGCGGCGTTATCGACGTCGTCGCGCTCGGCGTCGTCCAAGGCTGATGTTCAGAGGCGCTATGGACGATGTCTCCGGTGACAAGAGAAATAAACGATTCGATAATCTAAATAATATGGGAATGACAATGATCTCGAAATCCAATCCAAATCGAAGAGGACGTCACCTTGCCCGGGAACAACCAAATCCTACCATCTACTTGCCACCCCTCATGCATCAAAGGGTAGTTGGTGCATAGACAAGGGAAGTTCAGGTGAATCTATCGGTCTTTGTAGATGACTGGCGTCGGTTGAGACGCGGCGATCTTACTCGGCTTAGGACATGCTCTTCTGTTTTGTAGCTCTGATTCTGTTAGTGGATGTCTTCGGACTAGCCAGGTTCGAAGTGCGTCTACGCTCGTGTTGGCGAGTTGTAAACGTTATGCTCTGATGTGTTGTATTGTATGTGGTGGACTGGTGGTATCTGCTCTTTGTTGAGCATGTAAAACTCTTCTACTATCAAAGTTTTGCCGTTTTCGCGGAAAAAAAAATACTTCAACGAATCAGTGATGGCCAAAAGAAAGTGGACAACGACATAGCATTGCGGATCTGTCGCGACTCCGTGTGCGCGACAAATTTCTAAGCCCCTGGTTTTTTAATTGTCCAATTCCTAGAATATTTTCAGAACAACTTTTCTAAAAAAAAATAACAGAAAACAGAAACTGGCCTTGTAGCATCTTGCCAATAGGTTAGTCCTAGAAAATTGATAAAAATAACATAAAGTACATAGTAAACATGTAGAAATAACATAAAAACAACATGAAACATCAGAAATTATAGATACGTTTATGACGTATCAGCGACTGGCGGGGCTGGCGAGTTTGGGTGGTCTCGGGAGTGTGCTTGGTGCGTTGCGGACGGCTTAGCCGCCCTCGCGTGGGTGTCTGGCGTCCGGTATGAGGAGGACACTGGTTGGTGGGGTTGGACCACGTGATTTGGCTATAATGGAGAGGGGTTGCAATGGCGGCGGTGCAAAAAACAAGGACCCATATTCCAATCCGTTGGGTAGGGTGGGAGGTGGACGACAATGCAATATGGACGAAAGTCCTTCCCGTCTTCGGCCGGTGTCGACGGCGATGGCGCCCGTGGGCGGCGTTCCCCTCCTTGGAGGCGTCGCCGAGTTGTGCCGACATTTCCCTCCTCTCCCGGTTTGGTGGATGTCTGGGTGAAAGCCTGGATTCTATTGGATCCATGCAATGGCGGCATCATCTAAGTCGTCGTGCTCGCCGTTGTCCAAGGCTAATTTTCAGAGGCGCTATGGACGATGTCGCCGGTGACACGAAGACGTCACCTTGCCCGGGACCAACCAAATCCCGCCATCTACTTGCCACCCCTCAGGCATCAAAGGTTAGATGGTGCGTAGACAAGGGAAGTTTAGGTGAAGCTACCAGTCTTCGTAGATGACTGGCGTCGGTTGAGACGCGGCGATCTTACTCAGCTTAGTACAGGCTCTTCTGTTTTGTAGCTCTGAAGCTCTGATTCTGTTGGTGGCCGTCTTCGGACTAGTCGGGTTCAGAGTGTGTCTATGCTCATGTTGGCAAGTTGTAAACGTTATGCTCTGATGTGTTGTGTTGTATGTGGTGGACCGGTGGTATCTGCTCTTCCTTTGAGCATTAAAACTCGCGAAAAAAAATACTTCAACGGATGAGTGATGGCCAAAAGAAGGAAAATGCTGGTATCCTCCGGGTCACCACTCCCGCACACCACGTGGGCGGGCCCCGCACACTACTTTCCACCCACGTTTCCGTTCCCCTTTTCTCCACCTGCTGCTGGTTGCTCTGCCCTCCACCGCCCCCCACCGCGTCCAGATGCGGCCGCCGATCTCCTCCGCTCCACTACTCCCATGGCGGCCGGAGCCCTGGGTCTGGCCCTCGTCGCGACGCTCCTAGTCCTTGGTGAGGTCCTTGGTGAGGTCGCCGCCGCAGCAGCAACTTCTGGAACGCGCCCACGCGCAGCGCCTCGGCACGGTCCTTTGCGTCGGTCGCCGCCGGGAGCAACGCCGGTCGTCGTCCTTCTGCTCCACCACCCGCCCCCAATGGCCGCCGCGGGCCACGAGGGCGCCGCCACCGACGCCGCGGGGTCCCGCGCCGCCCCCCGAACCTGAAGACGAGGGTCTCATGCGGGGCCTCTTCGTGCTCTCCCGCAAGCCCGCGCACCCGCCGCGGCTGCTGGTGGTGCAGCCGCCGCCTCCGCCCCGGCGCCCTCCTCGACTCCAAGATGGCCGAGGCGCTCAACCTCGCCAGCTCCTTCATGGACTGCCAATGGAACAGGTTTGTACTGTATTTTTTTGCTACCAACGATTTTTTTGTTGCATTTTTAGAAGAAATTTTTTGCTACAATGATCTTTTTGTTTTGCTTTTTTAGAAGGACTTTTTTGCTTCTGATCTTTTTGTTTTGCTTTTTTAGAAGGAATTTTTTGCTACAATCTTGTTTTCAATTTGCATCAGACAAACGAATTTTTTGCTATCGACGATTTTTTTTATTTGCATTTTTTTTATGAAATTTTTGCTACAACTGATCTTTTGATTTGCATTTTTAGAATGAATTTTTTGCTATAACGATCTTTTGTTTTGCTTTTTTAGAAGGATTTTTTTGCTCCTAATCTTTTTTGTTTTTGCTTTTTTAGAAGGAATTTTTTGCTCCAATCTTTGTTTTTAATTGCATCTGACAAACTCATCTTTTTGATTTGCTTTTTTAGAAGAAATTTTTTGCTACCATAATGTTTTTGGTTTGCATCAGAGGAAGATTTTTTGCTACAACTAATTTTTTGTTTTGTATCATACAAGCAGGGGTTCCGGCGGTGGCCGGCGAGATCTCTGGCCGGAGCTTCGAGTCACGGGCGCCGGTGTGCATCGCCGTTGCCGGCGAAACGGCGAAGCTGCGGCGGCTTCTTCTCCGGCGGCGGCGGCTTCTTCTCCGGCGACGACAGCTTCTTCTCCGGCGGCGGCTTCCCCCGCAGTGGTTGAAAAGTTTCTTCGGCGGCGGTTGAAAAGTTGCAGAGGATGCTCGCGTCCATCTCGACCGATTCCTTTTGCTTTTTCGTTTTTTTTTCGCGAGGGGAAACGGTACGCGCAACCACGTGGACACGTGTCGCGCTGTCGACCCGGGGGATCGGGAGAAATTATCCCTCGGAGACGCCCAGCACTGTCCCCAAAAAAAAGTGGACAAGGGCATAGCATTGTACTCCCTCCGTTCAACAATAGATGACTTCTCTTTCTCTATATATGGATGTATCTAGACATGTTTTAGTTTTAGATACATCCATATATAGACAAATGCAAATCATCTATTGTTGAACGGAGGGAGTACCTTGCAAAAAAACAAAAGGGCATAGTATTGCGGTCCGACTCAAACCCACCCGCAGGCTGCAGCTGGTTGAGCCCAACCATTCCCCCACCCGCACCCACAGTCCCACACCCAGCGAGCACCATGGCAGGTGCGCCGCCGCCCCGCCGCGCTTCACCTGGCGCTCCCGGACGAGCTCGTAGAAGAGATCCTCCTCCGGCTCCCTTCCGACGAGCCAGCGTGGCTCCTACGCGCCTCCCTCATCAGCAAGGCCTGGGGCCGCACCATCTCCAGTCCCGCCTTCCGCCGCCGCCTCCACGAGTTCCACCGGACGCCCCCAGTGCTCGGCTTCCTCCACGAATGGAATGAAGAGGGCATCTCGAACTTCATCCCCGCCACGGCATCGTCCTTCTCCCTCGTCGCCCCAGACTGGCACTCATGGCGGGCCCTCGATTACCGCCACGGCCGCGCCCTCTTCCTCTCCCACCCCCATGACCAGGGCGCCCAGGAGCTCCTCGTGTGGGAGCCAATCACGGGCGCCCAGCGGCGCGTACCTGTGCCCGAGCTGTTCGAGGCCATCCAGAAGTTCAGGAGCACCTTGCTTGGGAGGGTGGAGGACTTGTACCCGGGTGCGGCCGTGTTCTGTGCAGCGGATGGGTGCGACCACCGCGGCTGCCACGGGGGCCCCTTCGGATTGGTCTTCGTCTTCGCTCACGACGTCCCAGACGACGACGAGGAGGAGTTTGACATATGGTCGTGCGTGTTCTCGTCGGAGACCGGCACCTGGAGCAAGCCGACCCTGACGCAGAGCGAGTTCTCCACCAAATTTACAGATCATTACTGCGTGCTTGTTGGGAGGTCTCTGCTCTACTTCATGCACACAGAAGAGTTGATTCTTCAGTATGACTTGGCAAGCCACAGCATGACCCTGCTCCACCCAGGCCACCAGGCATCATGCCAGGCTCCGCGGGGGGATTTAACATCATGCTGACGGAGGACGGTGGTCTGGGAGTTGCTGAGTACTCGAATGCAAATCTCAAACTGTGGACAAAGGAGGCCAGTGACGGCACTGATGCACAGTGGGTGCTGAGCCGGGTCATCAGCCTGGTCAATTTGCTCCCAATTGGTGCTCTTCCGGATGCAGATAGCAGCGTGGAAGTGGTGGGATTTGCTGAGGGAACAAATACCATTTTCCTTAGCATGGTTGGTGGCATCTTCACAATCGAGCTCCAATCGGAGAAGGCCGGGAAGGTGTGCGATAGGCATGGCTTCGGTAATTTGGTTCCAGTTGTCAGCTTCTACACTCCTGTGCCCCGAGCCGAGCACCAGGATCCGCCTTCGTCGGGCCCTAGTGAGGAGGCAGGTGGTGAGGAGGGTGGAGAGAGCGAGAAAGCAATAGAGCAGCCGCAACCGCTCTTCGGTAAAGGTTCCAGTGCTGCCGTCGTGGAGGGAGGCTTCGTCAATGTCCGCTGCAGCCATGCCCTCCAGACCAGGTTAGGACTCTACTCCCTAATGGCTCTCATACTCCCAACCGTGTCGAAGTGTGCACACTGATGGATTGTAGATAAAGAACCTTGAAACTTTTCAACACTCTTTTGGATGAGCTGTTGTATTCACGTGTCCTTAATTAGTTGCTTTGCGTCTTTCAGTTTTGTCATTTGGGAGATGATCTCTAGGTGTTTAGGTTTCTTGTATTCGGCGCCAAGCATAACTGTTTGTGTTGGCGTTTGAGGGATTCATCAAGCCTAAGTAGCCTTTAGTGTCATTCCTTAGAAATACTTGGGAGTTAGGTAAATTGTGTTTGGCAGCGAGAACACCCATGTGTGTTGATGTTTCATGGATTCAGCGAGTCCAGTTAGCCTTGGTGTCACTCCGTAGCAATACTTGGGAGTTAGGATATGTGTTCTTTTCATCATGATGTGTGTGTTTCTTCCAATGAGCATCGTATCAGCGTGCACTTACTGTAATCATACGTGTTATACTATTTGAGAAATTAGTACGCTCTGATTGATGTGCATTTGGTACTTCATAATTGTACTTTATAATCCGTGGAAACACTAGCTGGTTGTTAGAAAAGGGACTCAAGTACTCAACAGAGTATATTCAGTACCTTGTGTCATCAAAATGGTTGATCGAATAATTGTAGCTGTGCTGCTCTATCTCAGATTACAGTACCCTTCAATCTTTCATAGCCTTATGTTATTACTAGCATTGATATACGTCTGCAAGGAAACAATGATAGACTGTAAATTTACGTGTTTGTTGGCACCTAGGGTTCCCAGTCAGGGAGAAGTTGCTTTGGAGTGTGCTAGTACGGAGTATGGGTGTGCCCTGCTATACAAAGCTCAAGCAATGAATGATCCTTTGGATGATGTTCCCAAAAATGCATCAAACGAAGAATCTGTGATGGGTACAAACAGCAAGGATGATGCTAGGAACTCAAAAGTTGAGGATGCCGCTCCTTCTCAGAAACATGAATCTAAAGAAGGTACACTGCTCTGTACCATTGTCCCTTTCGTTGGACCAGTGGTGGTGTCGGGCTGCACCACTGTTTGGTGAAATACATGATTTTCTCTTAAGTTGCATTGTTTTCTAAGTTTTGATATGAAATTTCACTTCTATGGAATAGTTTCTCAAAGATTTTTGGTATCAATCGACCCCCAGTTTCTGAAAGCAGGAAAATGATTTCATTATGTATGCATCTCGTTTGGTTGCTGTATCATTAATAGTTGTTCAACATTATAATAAAATTGATGGTCACGCATCATTGTGTTTTTTCACTACTAAGATAAATACTGACACAGTCGCTGATTTGGGGAAAAACTTAAATGCAAAAACAGAAGGACTAGAAATACTGCAAATAACCTTGTGCTTGTACGTAGACTCGTAGAGGCATCAAATGTGGTAATGTCAGGTTTCTGCTGAACTCCAAAATAGACTAGCAACATATTCTCCACCATCTGTGAAATGTGATTCTAGCTAGGTATACAGTTCAGAAACTGCCAAGATATGCCTGAAACATTGTAAAAATTCCACTCCATCTTCATGCTGCCTCAATGATGAATACTCATTTTTTGATGTGTATACAAATTGCTAGATAGTAGACTGCCACTTCGATCTACTCATTTGTTGGTATCAATCAGAATATTTTTTTTTCGCGAAAACGCAAAAGCTTTGCGTTTCGATGCATTGATAGAAAGAGAGTTTTATGTACAAGCCTTGCGATCAGGCGACCCCACACCATACAACTCAACCCAATGCCTAAACTAGGGGAGAAGAAGTCCAAGGCCGCCGGCTCCCGCGCTCACCCAGGAACGAGCCTCGGTCTTGATAGTTTCTACCAAGGCGCCAACCGAGGGTCTAGCGTTGTCGAAGACGATAGCGTTCCGCTGCTTCCAGATCTGCCACGCCGTAAGCATAACTAGCGAAGAGGTGCCCTTACGAAGCAAGCGGGGGGTGGATTGCAAAGCGAGCTTCCACCAGTCAACGAAATCGTCCTCCACAACTGGAGGCCTAGGCGCCCAGCCGTGGATCGGACCCAAGAGAGAACCTCATGCCATATGGTACGCGAGAATGGGCAGCCAGTGAGAATGTGGCCCATCGACTCGAGCGTCTGGTCGCAGAACGAACAGCTGGCCTGGTGTGGCAGTCCGCGGCGTGCCAACCTCTCCCCTGTCCAACAGCGATCCAAGCAGGCGAGCCAGATGAAGAATTTCACCCTCGGCGGAGCCCAGGACTTCCAGTTCAATCTCCACGATCTGGATACTGTCGCTCCTATAAAGAGCGCCTCGTAGCAAGACTTGGAAGAGTATTTGGCGTCCGGGGTCCAACGCCAGATTAGCCGGCCCGGCGTGTCCTGAAGCTGCACCCTTTGTAACTCCCCCCACACCCTAACATATTGAAGGAGTGCAACCGGGCAGAGGGCCCCGCCGATGTCTGCAATCCAACGACGATCCACCATGGCCTCCTTAACTGTTCTCCTCTTCCTACGGCGTTTGGAGATGAGAGCGGTAAGATTCGGCGCGATGTCCTCCATCGATCTGCCTCCCCGCCACTTATCCTTCCAGAACAGGGCCGTTGATCCGTCTCCCAGGACCATCTCGGTGGAGGTTGCGAAAATCTGACGTTCGTCACGGGAAAATTGCATATCCAGACCCCCTCCAAGGCCTAAGCGGGTCAGTGTGCAGTCGCCACAACCAACGGGTCCGTAAGCTCACCGAGGTACGAGCCAGGTCAGGGATGCCGAGGCCACCTAGCCTGAGCGGCCGGCAAACCCTCGCCCAGTTGACGTGGCAGTGGCCTCCGTTCGCCGCCTCGCGACCCGTCCACAAAAAGCCGCGGAAAATCTTCTCAATCTTCTTCAGGACCTTCTTGTTAGTGCTGATGACCACCAATTGATGCAAGGGGATTGCCGCTAGAACAGCCTTGATCAGCGCTAATCTCCCAGCTTTGGGCATCATTGCCGCCTTCCAAGTAGGGAGTTTGTCTGCGATCGATCAACCAGCGGTTGCAAAGCTTCTCCTGGCAGCCTCCGGAGCCCAAGCGGAATACCGAGATACTTGACCGGAAATTGGGCAAGTTGACATCCCATCGCCTCAGCGGCTCCTGCTGCTATATCCTCCCCACACCCGATAGGGGAAACTGAGCACTTCGCAAAGTTTGTGTGTAAGCCGGAGGCATGCCCGTAGAGCGCAAGGATCTCCCGGAGATTATGCAGCTCTGAGCCATCCGGGTGGCAAAAAATCACCACATCATCCGCGTAGAGGGACACGGTGGTGACTAGGTCTTGACGGGCCACCTTCCGTAGCATCCCAAACTCTGCCGCCTTAGCCAGCACCCTGTTTAATGTGTTGATCACCAGAACAAAGAGTTGAGGCGAAAGGGGGTCGCCTTGTCTGAGGCCGCGTCGGTGCCAGATAGGTGGACCAGGTTCGCCGTTGAGCATCACCCTAGAGCTGGCGGTGGAAAGGAGGATAGCCACCCACTCACAGAAACGTGGACCGAACCCAACTTTCCGAAGCACCTCGAAAAGTAGCCCCCACGAAACCGAGTCGAAGGCCCGCGCAATGTCCAGCTTGAGCATCACCCTAGGCTCTTTAAGCCGATGAAGCAGGCGCGCGGTTTGCTGCACCAACATGAAGTTGTCATGGATGCATCGACCCCTTATGAACGCGCTCTGATTGTTGTCGATGAGGAGCTGCATCCGGGGGGCCAGGCGGAGGGCGAGGGTCTTTGCCGCCAGCTTGGCAAACAAGTGAATAAGGCTGATCGGCCGGAAATCACCAATAGCAGCCGCATCTGGGCGCTTAGGTAGTAGGATGATCAGAGCTTGATTCAGGCCCTGGAACCCTCTCCCGCACATCGAGTAGAACTTGGTGAAGGCCGCCATGAAATCATCCTTGACGGTGCTCCAGCAGGATTGCAAGAACTCCGCCGTAAAACCGTCGGGTCCTGGCGCTTTCCCTTCGGGAAGCCGCCGTATCACGTCCCACACCTCACCCTCCGAGAAGGGGTCCTCTAATGACGCAAGGTCGCCGGCATGCACCCCCAGGAAGTCAAGGTCCAGGGAGAAATCCCTTGCCTCCGAAGTACCAAGAAGACCCTGGAAGTGTTGAAATGTTGCTTTCGCCATCTCCGCATGATCGGACACCGCCACCCCATCCACAACGAGTTCCCGAATAATGTTCTTTCGTCTGCGGTGTGAGGCGTGGTGGTGAAAGAAAGCTGTGTTGGCGTCACCCTCCGCTAGCCAAGCGACTTTAGCACGCTGGCGAGCCATCGTCCGGTCCAAGGAGGCAAGGCCAAGGTGGGCCAACTTCAGCTTGGCACGCAGTGCGTGTTCAAGGTCTGAAAGTTGGCGTGATTCCATGGCCTCGTCCAGTCTGAGGACAACCTCCCGCGCTATCAAGAGCTGCAGCTTAATGCACCCAACCTTCTTGTCACTCCAGCTCATCAGACTGCGGGCAGTGCGCTTCAACTTAGCATGGAGGCGACGGAAGGGATCCGGGTCACCCTCGATAATCCCCCACGCTTCGTCGACCGTCTCGTGGAACCCCTCCAGCTTCAGCCAGAAGCGTTCGAATTGGAACCTCTTCCGACCCCCCATCTGTGTGGTACAGTCCAACAACAGGGGGGAATGGTCCGCCACTACCGAAGCCAGGCAACGTAGCGTGCAGCTGGCATGCAGCTCCTCCCAGTCCACCGAGCAGAACACCCTGTCTAGACGGACGAGGGTAGGGGGGTTCCTCTCATTGGACCAGGTGTAGCGCCTGCCGTGCAGGTAAACCTCCTTAAGCTCACAGTCGCTCAAAAAGCGCCTCATCCTTCCCATCATGCGACGGTTTAGGTTACCATTATTCTTATCCTCATCCCGGTAGATCATATTGAAGTCACCGCACAGCATCCAAGGACCCGGGCGTGCCAGCCGGATGCTCCGCAGTTCCTCCAGAAAGGCAACCTTGGCCGTGTCGTCCTGAGGGCCATACACCCCGGTGAACCACCAAGACACTCCACCTTCCGTGGGAGTAACCCTTGCGGTCACGGAGTTTGTATCCACATGGACGGCATCCAGAACAACCTTAGACCCCACCCAAGCGAGGATAATGCCTCCCCGCGTTCCGAGAGCCGGCAAGCAACAATAACCATCAAACTCGGTGCCTAGGGTTTCATAGATAATGGAAGCTGGGACATCTGCCAGCTTGGTCTCCTGAATACAGACAATGGACGCGCCTGTGGATCTGGACAGGCTCAGGACGTTGGACCGTCGCGCGCGGTCATTAAGACCTCGCGCGTTCAACACCAGCACTCTAGGTTCGTACGACATAGGGACCGCGTACACCCTAAAAACCCCACCCTGGGGTCAAACCTCTACGAGGTGACCACCCTGACGCTCAACCACCGTAGGGGAACATCCACCCGTGAGTGTCGAGACCGTCCACCCGTAAAGCTCGCCGATGGCCTCTACCATTTCCTCCTCGAGCGGGGTCCGGAACAGAGCGTGGAAGGCCTCCACTCGCTCCGTAGATGGCGCCTCCTCCTCCCCGATCAGACCCAACTTGCGCATCAGGTTCCGCTGGGCCCGCTTCTCAGAGTTGAAGTCGCCCGGTTGTTTCGCAATCCTTGCACTGCGGCGTGGCTGGAAGTTTAGCTCCAATAACCTTGTCCGCACTGCTGGGGTCGACAGAACAGCATCCGCGCGGGCCTTAGCGGCAGCCAGAAATCCTCCAATAGTGCGAGGGATTCCCGGCGCCGGTGCCCGCGGCGCACCCAACCTAGTTCTCACGAAAGTGACCGGCGGGGAGGCGAAGCGGGTCTCCCCCCCCGGCCTCGTGGCATCAACCTCAGCGTCATCTGGCGGAGAATCTGCTCTGATGGACTCCGGGGAGGACTCCGTGAGCTGGGCCGGCGAATCCCCTGGGGCTGGAGAGGAGATAATTGGAGAGAGCACGCCGGGCCTCGGTGGAGATGGGGTGTCTCCTCCAGCATCAGACCCCCTTTGCGCGGTAGCCTGGAGGCCCAGAAACAGGTCCAGGCCCGCAGCATCAACGTGCGCTGTATGCCCAAGCAACGGCCTGTCACGCCCTTGGCCCACCAGTGATCCAGTGCAGCCTCCACAGTTCAGATCGGGCCCCTCCGGCCCACCACCGCTGCAGTCCGTTGCCAGTCCACCCTGCTGCAGCGCTGGTCCACCACGTCGTCCAAATCGTCGTGAGCCACAGACGACAGCAGGTCCCCCTTCTCCTTTTCCTTTACGACCCAGTCCAACCTGCCGCACTGCGCCGCTGCTTCTTCCTCCTGTCGCCCAGAGTTGGGGACAGAGAAGAGCGAGCACTCTGGCGCTGCGCCAGCCAAGAGGACCGGGACCGCCCCAACAACCACCTCCGTGGCTTGTCCTTGCTCTGCTAAAGCCGCGGTCGCAACCACCAAAGCCGCCTCCGTCGCGTCAGAGACGAACCGCGCCCCACCAGCCTCCTCCACGACCTCCTCAGCTCGGAGCGCCACGGCTTGTCCTTGCTCCGCTAAAGCCGCAGCCTGAACCTCCAAAGCCGCCTCAGGTGCGTCAGTCGGGTCAGAGATAGCTCGCGTCCCGCCCGTTGGGGCCTGCGCCATGGGAGCCGCCCTGACGCGCGCAGTAGCCGCAGCCTTGCCAGCTGCAACTCTGGCGGCCTTCCGCTTTGCTTTTGCACGTTCCCGCTTCCGTTGGCGTCGCGGCACGACGGGAGAGCCGACAACCACGCCGGAAGCGAGCGTACGTGCCGCGCCCGTCGAACGGAAGGAGCCAGCGCCGCCGGCTGGCGCGGCGCCACGTTGTCCCCCAGCGCCGCTGGTCTCACCCTCACCCTGCACCGCGCCCGAGTACTCCGACGAATGGGAGTAGCGTCGCGTCGCCGGCCATTGTGGCGTTGGCCCTCGACCAGAGCCGCCGGAGATGTCCGTGCGCGGCGGCGGCCTGTTGTAATCCGTGGTCCGCACCACATGCACCTTGAGAGGGTAGAGTAGCGTCTTGACCTTAGGCGGCGAGACACTGTCCAATGGCGCAGCCAGCGACTCCGGCGACGGCGGTTCTTCCGGCTCGGGCACGTGAAAGTCAATGTTCCGAGGGAGAGCCGCGGGATCGACGCACCATGCCGAGAGACGAAACACGCTCAGATCCTCCCTCGAGCGCGTTTGGGGGTGGAGCTTCTCGACCCACGCCGCCGGTGCGAGCATCCTCTCCGCCGCGGTGAGGTTCCAGCAATGGTCCGGGACCCCTTCCACCTCGATGTCCGCGTGCACATAGAGCGCTCTCGCGATAGCATGCGACCTTCGCGACCATGGCGTGAGACGGAGACGAACAGAAGGCGTGCGAATGAACGGTTCCCGCATGGCATCGGCAAGGTCCCTCCCCTCGTCGAAGAAGATGAGGAAGGCCCCGTCGCGGTGTTTGTGGACGGAGAAGGTGCCCGGTGGCAGTGAGTAGACCTCCACCACCGCGTCGTAGACCCGTTGCCGAGTGAGCGCGCGGCGGGAGCCATCGTCGGTGGCAATCACCGCGTTCTGGAGCTCCAATTCCGCGTCATCCACCCACTGTGGCCGTGAGAACACGCAGGTCACCCTTTCCGGCCGCCTTGCCAGCTCTCCTCCAATGGCCACCGGTCGCGCCCCGCTGAGGGAGGCCAACGATCGCACAGTGACCTCTTCCTCCCTTCTGTAGTCGGTCGCCGTCGCCGGAGCTCCCCGTGCGTCACCCCTGTCGGAGCTCGTCAGCGGCAGAGGCGGAGCGCGCAATCCAATCGCGAGCACGTCTCCCCGGACCGCGCCACCGTGAGGCGGCAGCGGAGCAGTGCGCGTCGACGGTGCAGCGCCACCCACGGGCCGAGACCCCGCGCCCTGGCGCCCAGTGTCGCCGCCACCCGCGGCGCGGAATGGCAAGCCGCTGTTCAGCCTCTTGCACGCCGGCTCTTCGACCACCCGCGACTTCCATGGCTCTCTGCACTCCGTGGACCAGTGACCGGCGACATCGCACCGGATGCACACGGGTCCAACGGTGCAGTCTTGAGCTTGGTGACCGTCCTGTCGGCAGAGGATACAGACCCCCGCGAACGCGCCGGCTTCCCGCGCCGTGCGCCGTCCCCTCTCTGCGAGCTGCTTCCCGGCGCGCCGGCCCCTCGGCCTCTTCTTCTTCCTCCTGGGCTGCACCCAAGCCACCCCGTCCTCAACCTCCATGTCGTCGAGCCCATCGAAACCCGCAGGCGACTCCGCGCGAGCGACCTCAGAACGCCGGCGCTCCGCTTCCACCGGTGACCCCGCCCCCGGGGAGCCCGTCAGCGCGTCACGGTACGAGCGGGGAGAGAGCTCGCCGTCCGAGTCGCGGCTTGCGCGTCAACGGTCCGAGCGGCCTCTCCCGCCGTGCGCGCCATCGCTGAGGGAAGGTGAGGGGGAAGGGGAACGGGATGGCAAGGGGGAGAGGGTCGCCGAGCGCACCATGTCGCCGGAAGGTGGACGCCGGCCCCGGAGTGGGGAGCGGCGGGAAGGGGAGCGGGGCGGAGCTCTCAGGCCAGAGCCAAGAGCTACACCCAGAACAATGTTATCTTCCAAGGCAGGTCTAGATTCTTTCTTAGGACTAGGAAGAGAGACTGACCCATCTCCATATCAATCAGAATATTATATGTTCATTTTTTTATCAATTGCGTACGATTAGTTTGTGGTCATCTATGCCTATCTACTCATCTAGTGGACCATCAGCCCCACAGAGTGGTATTCATTCGTTGTTTGCTAGCTGTATAGTATACCTTCCTATCATGTTCTAAATCCAGTTGCAAATGTTTGTTGTGCTCAGAAAAGACTGCACACTGTTTGCTCTTTACTGTGGTGCGACTCTCGTATATTTGCATTGTTATTGGAGAGGATTCTAGAAACCATTTCTGCATGTTCTTGTCCATGTATGTAAAATGCTTATTTTCTGTGCATATACTATATCCCGCCTCCCTCAGTTCAGTTGGCCAGCGTTACATGACTCTTCTGTATATATCAGCTGGACTAACGTTGCAATCTGTCGCCATGTGCTGCTAGTGCTACGCTAATGATCAGGCTGCTGGATGCTTCACAAGTCATCAGCGTGTTCAGTAGGCTATGTTTCTTCTCTGTAGTCGGGAAATACGAGTGTTCCTCATCTTTCCTTTTTCATGTCAGTGTAGTTTAGGAGTCGAGACCAAACTCTGACAAGAACTAAGGCACCGGAAGTGGAGGCCGGGGAGCCTCAAAGAAGTGAATGCTGGTCAAAGACTGTCTAAAGATAGTGTTGCAATTGGAATTCGATGATGAAAAACTGTAGTGTGTGGATTAATCTGTTGAAAAAAACTATCTGTAACTGCTACCTGTACCTTGTAGTATCGATGGAATGATGCTTAGCATTGGAACAAATCCGGCTCGGTTGTAAGAGCGTGATCGTTTGACAAGCGTTTCATCGTTAATGAATGCTGTCTGACATGTTCCATCAGTTTTCACTGTTTATACTCTTACTGGCAATTTTCCCTGTTTATGGTTGGACCATTTTTTGTCATCTGTTTCATAGTAACTAAGTTGGGAGGGGTAGGCTATTCGAGATAAGTAAGTTGGTATCTATCTTCCAAATCTACATCTGTATTCTATTGATCTCTTCCGGAACATAAGTTGGTTTTGATGAAAACAAACGAGTCGCACTGTCGTGGCTGTGTTAGCAAGAGGTATATACGGTGGCTCTGTTGTAATGTAAATGTGTGGGTAAGCAAAACTGAGTTCTGTAATTCTGGCACACTTTACTCAATCAACAGAACACACATAAATCTAGGGGAGCTCGACACAGCGTGCAGGGCGTGCCGTGCGTGCAGGGCGCGTCTCGTGGGCAACGGCGTGCCACCAGAATGGCTAGATGTACTCTGTCATATTGAATAGGCTAAGTCATGAGAGAGAGCCGTTACAAGCGTGTCAGGTTTAGCTACCACAAATGTACACTTCTACATCCCCCGCAGTCTGAGCATCAGAAGGGAAGATGTTCAGACTGGACCTAAAATCTCTGAACATTGTAGATGGCAGACCCTTTGTGAACACATCCGCGAACTGACAGGCTGACGGAACATGAAGGACTTTGGCCTCTCCTAGCTTCACCCGATCTCTGACGAAGTGAAGATCGATCTCGACGTGCTTGGTTCGCTAGTGCTGGACTGGATTCGACGACAAGTACATGGCAGAGATATTGTCACAATAGACAACCGTGGCACACTGAGGCGGTCGATGAAGCTTTGTCAGAAGTTGTCGCAACCAGCAAGATTCAGCGAAACAATTAGCCACCGCCCTATACTCTGCTTCAGCATTCGAGTGAGACACCGTTGCTTGGCGCTTCGAGGACCGGGAAACAATATTGTCACCCAAGAAACGCAGAATCCCGAAGTGGACTTGCGAGTATCGGGACACCCGGCCCAATCTGCATCACTGTACGCGATCAGATCATGCGAGGAGGAACGATAGAGCTGCAGGCCGTAGTGGGTTGTCCCTTTGAGATAGCGGAGTACTCTCTTGATCAATTGGAAGTGGGCGGTTGTGGGTGCATACATGAACGGGCATATCTGTTGGACAACGAAGACTATTGCTCTGGATTCAGTAGTAAGCGAACCGCTGACATCCGCCACAGGGTAAACCATCGCCTCTCAGGCCTCCACGATGGGTTCTACCATAGCCGCAGCCTTGCCAGCTGCAACTCTGGCGGCCTTCCGCTTCTCTTTTGCACGTGCCCTCTTCCGTTGGCGTCGCGACACGACGGGAGAGCTGACAACCACGCCGGAAGCGAGCGTACGTGCCGCGCCCGTCGAACGGAAGGAGCCAGCGCCGCCGGCTGGCGCGGCGCCACATTGTCCCCCAGCGCCGCTGGTCTCACCCTCACCCTGCACCGCGCCCGAGTACTCCGACGAATGGGAGTAGCGTCGCGTCGCCGGCCATTGTGGCGTTGGCCCTCGACCAGAGCCGCCGGAGATGTCCGTACGCGGCGGCGGCCTGTTGTAATCCGTGGTCCGCACCACATGCACCTTGAGAGGGTAGAGTAGCGTCTTGACCTTAGGCGGCGAGACACTGTCCAATGGCGCAGCCAGCGACTCCGGCGACGGCGGTTCTTCCGGCTCGGGCACGTGAAAGTCAATGTTCCGAGGGAGAGCCGCGGGATCGACGCACCATGCCGAGAGACGAAACACGCTCAGATCCTCCCTCGAGCGCGTTTGGGGGTGGAGCTTCTCGACCCACGCCGCCGGCGCGAGCATCCTCTCCGCCGCGGCGAGGTTCCAGCAATGGTCCGGGACCCCTACCACCTCGATGTCCGCGTGCACATAGAGCGCTCCCGCGATAGCATGCGACCTTCGCGACATGGCCTGAGACGGAGACGAACCGAAGGCGTTCGAATGAACGGTTCGCGCATGGCATCGGCGAGGTCCCTCCCCTCGTCGAAGAAGATGAGGAAGGCCCCGTCGCGGTGTTTGTGAACGGAGAAGGTGCCCGGTGGCAGTGAGTAGAGCTCCGCCACCGCGTCGTAGACCCGTTGCCGAGTGAGCGCGCGGCGGGAGCCATTGTCGGTGGCAATCACCGCGTTCTGGAGCTCCAATTCCGCGTCGTCCACCCACTGTGACCGTGAGAACACGCAGGTCACCCTCTCCGGCCGCCTTGCCAGCTCTCCTCCAATGGCCACCGGACGCGCCCCGCTGAGGGAGGCCAACGATCGCACAGTGACCTCTTCCTCCCTTCTGTAGCCGGTCGCCGCCGCCGGAGCTCCCCGTGCGTCACCCCTGTCGGAGCTCGTCATCGGCAGAGGCGGAGCGCGCAATCCAATCGCGAGCACGTCTCCCCGGACCGCGCCACCGTGAGGCGGCAGCGGAGCAGAGCGCGTCGATGGTGCAGCGCCACCCACGGGCCGAGACACCGCGCCCTGGCGCCCAGCGTCGCCGCCGCCCGCGGCGCGGAACGGCAGGCCGCTGTTCAGCCTCTTGCACGCCGGCTCTTCAACCACCCGCGACTTCCATGGCTCTCTGCACTCCGTGGACCAGTGACCGGCGACATCGCATCGGATGCACACGGGTCCAACGGTGCAATCTTGAGCTTGGTGACCGTCCTGTCGGCAGAGGAGACAGACCCCCGCGAACGCGCCGGCTTCCCGCGCCGTGCGCCGTCCCCGCTCTGCGAGCTGCTTCCCGGCGCGCCGTCCCCTCGGCCTCTTCTTCTTCCTCCTGGGCTGCACCCAAGCCGCCCCGTCCTCAACCTCGTCCTCAACCTCCATGTCGTCGAGCCCATCGAAACCCGCAGGCGACTCCGCGCGAGCGACCTCAGAACGCCGGCGCTCCACTTCCACCGGTGACCCCGCCCCCGGGGAGCCCGTCAGCGCGTCACGGTACGAGCGGGGAGAGAGCTCGCCGTCCGAGTCGCGGCTTGCGCGCCAACGGTCCGAGCGGCCTCTCCCGCCGTGCGCGCCATCGCTGAGGGAAGGTGAGGGGGAAGGGGAACGGGATGACGAGGGGGAGAGGGTCGCCGAGCGCACCATGTCGCTGGAAGGTGGACGCCGGCCCCGGAGTGGGGAGCGGCGGGAAGGGGAGCGGGCGGAGCTCTCAGGCCAGAGCCAAGAGCTACACCCAGAACAATGTTATCTTCCAAGGCAGGTCTAGATTCTTTCTTAGGACTAGGAAGAGAGACTGACCCATCTCCATATCAATCAGAATATTATATGTTCATTTTTTTATCAATTGCGTACGATTAGTTTGTGGTCATCTATGCCTATCTACTCATCTAGTGGACCATCAGCCCCACAGAGTGGTATTCATTCGTTGTTTGCTAGCTGTATAGTATACCTTCCTATCATGTTCTAAATCCAGTTGCAAATGTTTGTTGTGCTCAGAAAAGACTGCACACTGTTTGCTCTTTACTGTGGTGCGACTCTCGTATATTTGCATTGTTATTGGAGAGGATTCTAGAAACCATTTCTGCATGTTCTTGTCCATGTATGTAAAATGCTTATTTTCTGTGCATATACTATATCCCGCCTCCCTCAGTTCAGTTGGCCAGCGTTACATGACTCTTCTGTATATATCAGCTGGACTAACGTTGCAATCTGTCGCCATGTGCTGCTAGTGCTACGCTAATGATCAGGCTGCTGGATGCTTCACAAGTCATCAGCGTGTTCAGTAGGCTATGTTTCTTCTCTGTAGTCGGGAAATACGAGTGTTGCTCATCTTTCCTTTTTCATGTCAGTGTAGTTTAGGAGTCGAGACCAAACTCTGACAAGAACTAAGGCACCGGAAGTGGAGGCCGGGGCGCCTCAAAGAAGTGAATGCTGGTCAAAGACTGTCTAAAGATAGTGTTGCAATTGGAATTCGATGATGAAAAACTGTAGTGTGTGGATTAATCTGTTGAAAAAAACTATCTGTAACTGCTACCTGTACCTTGTAGTATCGATGGAATGATGCTTAGCATTGGAACAAATCCGGCTCGGTTGTAAGAGCGTGATCGTTTGACAAGCGTTTCATCGTTAATGAATGCTGTCTGACATGTTCCATCAGTTTTCACTGTTTACACTCTTACTGGAAATTTTCCCGGTTTATGTTTGGACCATTTTTTGTCATCTGTTTCATAGTAACTAAGTTGGGAGGGGCAGGCTATTCGAGATAAGTAAGTTGGTATCTATCTTCCAAATCTACATCTGTATTCTATTGCTCTCTTCTGGGACATAAGTTGGTTTTGATGAAAACAAACGAGTCGCACCGTCGTGGCTGTGTTAGCAAGAAGTATATACGGTGGCTCAGTTGTAATCGAAATGTGCGGGTAAGCAAAACTGAGTTCTGTAATTCTGGCACACTTTACTCAATCAACAGAACACACATAAATCTAGGGGAGCTCGACAGAACGTGCAGGGCATGCCGCGCGTCGTGGGCAACGGCGTGCCACCAGAATAGCTAGATCTACTCTATCATATTGAATAGGCTAAGTCATTAGAGAGAGAGCCGTTACAAGCGTGTCAGGTTTAGCTACCACAAATGTACACTTCAACACCCCCCGCGGTCTGAGCATCAGAAGGAAAGATGTTCAGACTGGACCTAAAATATCTGAACATTGTCGATAGCAGACCCTTTGTGAACACATCCGCGAACTGACAGGCTGACGGAACATGAAGGACTTTGGCCTCTCCTAGCTTCACCCGATCTCTGACGAAGTGAAGATCGATCTCGACGTGCTTGGTTCGCTAGTGCTGGACTGGATTCGACGACAAGTACATGGCAGAGATATTGTCACAATAGACAACCGTGGCACACTGAGGCGGTCGATGAAGCTTTGTCAGAAGTTGTCGCAACCAGCAAGATTCAGCGAAACAATTAGCCACCGCCCTATACTCTGCTTCAGCATTCGAGTGAGACCCTTCTCTGCTTTGTCAGGGTGAGGTAATTAAAGGGGTGGATCATCAAAAGGAACGACATCGCGTAGAGAAGGTTTGGAGTCACTGTCAACAGGTGTGGAAAGCAGATTGCAATTAAGCATATTGGCACGGTCAAGAATTTCTAGAGCATATTGTTGCTGGGATAGGAACATGCCAGAATGGTTTTTGTCAACATTGATGCCGAGAAAATGGTGTAAGTCTCTGAGGTTTGTCATGGAAAATGTGGAGGACAGGGACGTAATGATTGATTGGAGTATGGCAGTGGTGTTGGTGTTGGCTGTCAAGATTATGTCATCTACGTAGAGAAGCAGATACGCAATTTGGGTGCCGCTGTGGAAGATGAATAAGAAAGTGTCACATTTTGAGGCAGTGAATCCAATGGAGAGGAGGTATGTGGTGAATTGTGTGAACCAACTGCGTGGAGACTGTTTTAGGCCATATAGGGATTTGCGAAGACGACATACGTGGTGAGGTAGAGAGGGATCGACAAAACCTGCACGTTGTTGACAATACACGGTCACCTGAAGATCACCGTGAAGAAAAGCATTCTTCACGTCCAGCCAGTTGATGGGCCATGCTTGTGTCGCTGTGAGGGATAGGACGACACGAATCGTTGCTGGCTTGACGACCGGACTGAATGTTTCCCCATAGTCGACACCAGCTTGTTGTGTAAACCCCCACAAGACCCATCTGGATTTGTAGCGAGCGAGGGAGCCGTCTGGATTGAGCTTGTGGCGATAAATCCACTTCCATGTAACCACATTTGCACCTGCAGGACAAGGGGTCAAAGATCACGTATCATTTTGCAACAAAGCGTTATATTCGTCAAGCATTGCAGCGTGCCAATGGGGATCTTTAAGGGCTTGCGGTATGACAATGGCAAGGGAGAGATTTTGGAAGTTGTGGTTGCGACAGATAAGTTAAAGACGCGTCGGGGCATCAAAAATCCGTACTTTGCTCTGGTGTTCATTTGATGTGCATTGGCGGGTGGATCTACCGCAATAGTGCGTGGGGCAGGGCAGGCCGAGGTGGCGGCATCGGAGTGGTTGGAGGCATGGGTGGGTGGCCGAGCGGCACGGAGGGCGAGGAAGATGCGCTCGTGCGCCCTGATGACACGGTTTCTGTGTCTGCTGCGGGATTAGGTGGGGTAGTCGAGGGAGATCCGATCGGGTGAGATCCCGAGGGCGATTCAGGCGGTGCAGGGCGTAGGAAGCGGTTCCTGGGGCAGATCCGAACGGGATCTGGTGTGGCGTGACACAATGACACATCTGATGGAGAGATCAAAACACCTGTAGCCCTTGTGCTCGGGTGGATATCCTAAGAAGACACATTGAGTGGAACGAGGTTGGAGCTTGTTGTGTGTTGTGGCGTAGAGGTTCGGATAGAAGAGACACCCGAAGGTACGGAGATGGGAATAGGTGGTATATTGACCGTGGATGCGTAAGTGTGGTGTGTCATGAGCAAGAGTGCGAGAAGGGCGAATATTGAGGAGGTGATTGGAAGAGTGTAGGGCTTCTACCCAAAAGGGAGGTGGAAGTTGAGCTTGTACGAGCAATGTGCGGAGGACATCGTTGGTTGTGCGTAGCATACACTCTGCCTTGCCATTTTTTGGAAATGTGTGAGGGCATGAAAAACGAAATGATACTCCATTGGCTCCAAAGAAAGATCATAGGGCATTGTTACGGAATTCCCCCCATTATCACATTGGATCCCATGAACTCCCACTAAAAAACAACATCCCTCTTAGTCGTTTTAGTGATTAGATGAACAAAATTCACTACACCGAAACCGGTGATCACGTGAGACGGTGTAGTTGCAAAGGCGAACATCAACATGTTCATCATATCATCCATATGACTCATGCTTTACTTTTCAGTTACGTGTTCCGAGGCCATGTCTGTCATGCTAGGCTCCTCAAGTAGAACCATTGTATTGTGTGTGTTTCAAGGCCATGTCTGTACATGCTAGGCTTGAAAATACCCGTTGTATGCGAACGTTGAGTCTATCGCACCCAGTCATCACATGGTGTCTCGAAACGATGAACTTTCTAAACGGTGCATACTAAGGAAGAACACATTATTATATTGATATTAAGTGAGAGGGTTCATCTTATAATGCTACCGTCGCGATCTAAGCAAAATAAGATGCATAAAAGGATTAATGTAACATCCCAAGTATGAAAACACCCCTAGAATGTTTGTTTCTTGTTTAATTAAAGTTTTGCATCATGTCATCATACTCATTGCATTTGTTTCCCTTTTGTTTTGCATCTGTTTTCAGTTGTTTTCTATTTCAAATTCAAATCAATATTCAAACCTTTGTTTCATACTTGTTATGTTACAATTTTTTTCAAATAAAAGGTTCAAATAAAACTCCCATTTGCTTCCATGAAAATAAAAAGCTCAACTATTAAGTGGTTCTTTAATAATCCACTTAATTCCAACTTGCATTCAAAATTCAAATCAAATCACAAACAGCACCCAATTTCAAATTATGAAAATTACCAAGACAATACTAATCATTTGTTCTAATTAAACAATAAGGTTCACCCTATTAAAAATCTTGTTTTCAATAATCACTTAATAATCAAATTTCATTCAAATTCACTCAAATTTCAAACAGCACATGGTTCAAGTATTTTTGATATAAAAAACATACAAGTTGTTGCTGTTACAAAAATGAAACAATATAAAAATTTTCCCTAATTTTCTACACCCCAAAACCTAGCTATTCCTTCCTATTTCTAACTCAGCAAAAAAAAACACAGAGGAAAAAAAATAGCAAAAACGCACAGGAGAGGGGGAGAGGCAGGCCCAGCCCACCAGGCTGCAGCCCGATGCCTGTCTCCCCCAACCTCCGTACGCTCGATGACGACAGCCATGGACAGCGACCTGCTGCCCCACTGCTCCACCCCATCCCCCCTCCTATATCTACTCCTCCCCCCTCAGAAACCCTAACCCTAGCCGCACCCGTCTCCCTCCTCTCTCCCGTCTCCCCCGCCATCGAGGAGGGCGCCGCCCGGTTCCCTGCTGTCACCGCCGCCGCTCGCCGGCCCTCGCCGCCGACGACTCCGCCTCCCCCCGGCCGTGCCGCGGCCATCCCTGCGACGAGGGTAATCCCCTCTTTCCATTCCCCTACTTGCCCCACTCGTTTCCTTGCGGTATGCATCAAATTCTGCCATGCCAAGTCGCCATCGTGCTCTGTTTCGTCGACAGAGAGAACACCTGCAGGTGTGCGCTTGCAGTTTCAGTTAGCACCGATTAGTTGTGTTCAAAAACCAATAGATCCCCTATGCAATCAAACAGACGCAGCAGACCAGCTGGTAGCGCACGCTGCGCGCGCACCCAGGGTCGAGTCCCAGCACCCCCACCTTTTTCTGTTCCTTATTTTCGAATTGTTTCGGTGTGCAGTTCCTGAACCTTAACCCCCCTCCGATGCCCCTTTCTGTCAACACAGCCGCACCACCGCAGTGGTTGCTGCCCACTGTGCGCTAGCAGAGGGCAGGGGTTCGAATCCCACCCCTGCCTATTAAAACCCAATTTTTTTATTTGTTTTTCTTAGATCCAGATCCACTCTAAATTGCTCACAGGTCCCTGTTACTTTTATCTAGGTCCCTGTTATATTTCTTTCCAAGTCCCTGTATCTTTTCTAGGTCCATAATTATTTCTATCAACCATAAAAATGCTTAAACTTGGTAATTCAATAACTTTTGTTTGGAAACTCCAATTGCAAAACTTTAAAAATGTAAACCACTCCATTTTAAATTCTCTACCAAAATATAAAATTTATTTACTGTTTTGAATATTTTAAATTGGTGAAATATTTGAATTCTTGTTTAATTCATTTAAATTTGCAAAATTCATAACTTGAACATAAAAATTCCAAATTCAACAAATAAAATATGTTTTCCATCCCATTTTTCATGTACTTTGCAAATATAAACTTTGTTTCATGTTTTGAATAATTATAATTGGTCAAATAATTTAAACCTTGTTTAAATCATATAAAATTGCTAAATTCATAACTTGCTCAAATTAAATTATTTTTGAACATGTAAAACATGTTTTCAAACCAGAAAAACATAACATTTTCAAATATGAACTTGGTTTGATGTTTTGAACAAATAAAATTCAAATAATGTTCCTACTTGAATTAAATTCAATTAAATCTTGTTTAAACTTGTTTAATTCATAATTAAATCATTGTAATTCCTTTTCCAATAATTGAAACATGTAATCCACCCAAAATTGTGTGTTCTTTTCAAATATGAATTTTTTTATTTGTTTTGAACAATTAAAATTGATGAAAACAGCAAATGGTTGTGTAACACCTTTAAGGAACCAAAATTCCATAACATAATAACTAAAATCCCAAACTTGGTAAACCTTATTTCCAATTGTTTCTATTGTTGTTATATAGTTGTTTTCATCATGCATGCATCATGGTAATCAACTTTCACATGGTAATTAATTGTAGATCATTTGTTTCCACCTTAATTCATGGACCTTTTCCATATGCAATCTAATTGCATATGGGTCCATTTAAACATGTTACCTTGTCAACTAGTTTATTTCTATGCACCTATTAAATGGTCATGCATCATCCCATTATTGTGCACTATGCCATGTTATTGATTGTTTGTTCTCTGCGTTGTTTGTTTGCTTCTTCTCGAATAGACGACGACGTTGAGACAGACGATACTTACAGCACCCATTCTGAGGATCTAGCTCAGTACCAGGCTGCTGAGTTTGCAGGCAAGTATTCACTCACATGAACCACTGTGTTCCTTTCAACCTTGGTTACCGATACTTTCCGTTGTCTATTTCTGCTAGCCTTATGTATCGTTGCTTGTTCTCCGAACCTATTACATGTATCCTTTAACCCTGATATTGCCTCACCTCCACTCCTATAACCCCGTTGTGTGAGCCCGTGTCTTACTAGCATGCTTAGGGTTGTCTTTGCTCGAGTCTGCTGTCAGTTACTTTCTGTTACTATATTTCTATTATGTTCTGGGGCTCGATGTTAAACAATCAACCTGTTAATGTTTGAGGTAATAATAATTTGATGATAAGGCACCGGCAGGAGGCCCGGCGTGGTTTTGAGGCCTGCTAGTGTCGACCCTAATTAGGAAAAGGGTCTTGTCTACTGATCCATGATGAGCGCACTATCCGCATGTGGGAAGCGTGTATGGGCGCCCCCCTCAATTTGATTCGATTCGCATTTCGTCCAAATCGCCTCATTTAGTTCGGGTTTTCCATTTGCCGCATGCATATGCAGGTGCGAACCCTTGGTACGAGGGTGGAACTTTTATAGTCGGCATTTAGGGAGACACGTTCTTAGAGTGCTATGAGGGTCCCCTTTTCTTCGTGGGGCTTGATTAGCCGTGCGCTCACTGCACGGGGTTCTTTGGGCTTGATGCGAAGAAGAGTTGAGTTGTGTTGAGTGCCCTGCTTGGTGGGAGGCATTCCATCTGGAGGGTTATTCTTACGTGTACGGCCAAATTGGTGCACCCCTACAGGGATAAATCTTCTCGAGAAGCCGTGTTTTCCGCGGTTATGGTTAACTTGGTGAAAGTACTGGCTAACAAGTACTCAGAACAACTTACACCTAACTAATGATAACTTGACTAGTAATAGGCTTATTGACACAACAACATGATCCATCATTAATCCAACTGTGTGAGTTATCCTAGGATTGCTTCTTTGGATAAGGGGCGAGATCCAGGATGGGTTTGTTTGGAGTTAGTTATAGTTGGTTACGATACGCTATCTTATCTTCTTTCTGTTAGACGGAAGTTGTAGTATGTTCTATAGTTGGTTAGAGCAGCCAGTTGCAGCATCTTTTATATCCCCTTTCTTCCGTTGAACCCAAGGCATCTGTGCTTGGTGTTGACGGGTTACACTTTGGTGAACTGTGAGTCTTGCTTGCCAGTACGTTTATGTACTGACCCCTTTGGGGCTGTGGTTTCCGCAGACTACGCTTACGAGGATCCCCGTGATGGCTACTACGTGGAGTTTGACGAGGCTGCTGACGAGTAGATAGCGGACCCGGGCAGGATCCGAGACTACGTGGATGGGCTCCGTTTTCCTTTCATTCCCGGCTTCTTAAGCCTATTTGGATTTGTCTGTACTCAGACCTTTTGAATGCTTCCGCTGTGTTGTAATGATGTTATGTTGGGACAGGTGTCCTCTGGATGATTGTATTTGCTATCTCTGCTCTAGTGAGAGCCATTTGCAACTTATTTCCATCTTTTGTGTCTTAGAGATATGTTGTGCTATCATTCTGTTACAAGTCGTTGACGTACCATGTGTGTATGGTATGAAGTACGTCAATGGTAGTATCTTGATTTCTATGGGATAGTTTACATCGACGGTGGATAGTAGAGTTTGGTTGTCACACATAAGTGTTGGCCTACTCGTAAGAGGATGCGGGTGCCGGTAAGCCCCGTAATCCAATCATCTACTATCCAGTTCGGCCCGGTGAGTATCCTCTAAAAGTCAGGGTGCGACAAATGGTATCAGAGCCTGTCTGCATGTAGGATCCCTTTTACTGGTCGCAGTTGAGTCTAGAAACTATTTTGTAGCTATATAGGAAAAATGAAACGTGAGAGTAGGAATTCTGCCATTTTATTTCTTTCCCCACCCACCCTCCCTTTTCTGGTAAGGAAGTGCAACGTGTTTTTCTCTTCTCATCTAAACTTTCAAGTTAGGTTTTCACGTATCCTGGTTTCTCTAGGATAGTTATATCTACTAGACCATAGGAATGGAGGTGGTTGTGACATGATTTATCATGTTGCCTACTCACGATTGAGAACGGAGGCGTGTAAGCCCCGAAAGCAGATCCTCTATTCCTTAAGCAGTAGATATTGATCCTTTAGAAGCCCGGATGGGTTTTCCGTAGTACCTCAGGAGTTTTTGGTCTCGTGTTTCCCGAATGTTGCTTCGATATCCTGTTCTTCTCAACATCCTTTTCGTCCGTTGAAACCTTGTTGTTGCTTTCCACTTCAGTTCTTCTACCGGCGTCTAATCAAAACTTCCCAATCATCTGCATATGGATCTCAGGTTCTACCCGCAGGTGGTTCGGATGACTCGTTGTGAGAGAACCGCCGGTTATCCGGAGATGCTGAGAGACATGGTCACTTATCTGGGGTTCCGTTGGGCACCAGAGTACCAGGTCTACGAGCACCAGCGAGAGTTTGAGCAGACCTACTACCAGGCTATCGTCTACATTCTGTCAGACGATGGCATGAGCGTAGCCCACCTCTACGAGGCAGTAGGTTCCACAGTGGATATGGCTGTGCAGCAGGCAGCCTATGTGAGTCTCACCGTCCTTCGTGCTGACTACTGGGGATTTGACGATTCCATCTATCGCCACATTCCCCGTGGTTACATCACTTCAGAGGGAGCTCATTTCACTCTCTACGACAACTTGGATGTCTACGAGCATGATAACACCAGGCTGCACACCACCGCTCAGTTTGTGAGGCACAGTGACGCAGTTGCCAGCACACTATCTCAGGAGTTGGCTTCAGTCAGGGAGCAGCTCTACCTGGCTTTGACTCGTCTGGCGACTTACACCACAGACTTTGTTGGAGACGAGCGCTTTGCACGTTTCGAGCAGCCAGTGGGTCGTCCTCTACCAGATGCTGGAGGTTACGAGCCGATCAGAGGTCCACTCCTCAACCTTGGTGCTGGTTACACTGGGATTCCTCGCTTTGGAGCACAAGGAGTCGATGCTACGTACTTCACCACACCTAGAGTCGGGCTCAGACCACGTCAGATCTACGTGGATCGTCGATCTACCTACTTTCGTGGGCGTCCTCCTCACCGTACCTCTCGCCGTACTACTCACCGCCGTCCTGCGTGATGAGCATGGGAGTACTGATGTATCCATTCTTAGCTATGTCTAGTTATCCTTTGGCATTCAAACCATTTATGGTGTGTTGGATATTCTGATGTATTTGAACATGTGATGATGTACCTGTTGGTTATCTATTCATGCGTCGGAATAATCTCTCTTTCGGTTACCAAGTCTATCCTTTTCTGTTGTTGTGCTAAAATGCATTTCCATTCAGGATGCCGCCAACAAGGAACACCCCGCCTGAACCACCGCCAATCGCGGAGCTGTTGACTCAGATGACTCAAGTCATGACGCAGATGGCCTAGTTCCAGACTACTCAGCACAACAACCAGACCGCTCCACGAGTCAGTATCAAGGAGTTTCTCAGTCTGGGGCCGAGAGCTTTTGTGGCAACACGCGAGCCTCTGGATGCTGATGACTGGATCCGTGAGATAGCCAGGGCTCTGGATATTTCTCACGTTGCTGAGGAAGACAAGGTCAAGTATGCTTCCTATCTGCTGAAGGGTCAGGCAGCTACTTGGTGGGAAAACTACCAGACCATGAGAGCTAGCTACCCAATCACCTGGGGTTGTTTCAAGGAAGCCTTCCTGAAGCACCACATTCCAGATGGTCTCATGGAAAGGATGCGTGAAGAGTTTTGCTCTCTTAAGCAAGGCAAGCTGGATGTCATCGGCTATCAGAATGAGTTCAATCGTCTCGCTCGATACGCTGGAGACGAAGTGTCCACTGAGGCCAAGAAGATGGCAAGGTTCCGTAGAGGTTTTAACCCGGAACTCAAGTACGCATTCACCAACATCAAGACCAAAGACTTCGAGGAGCTCGTTATAACACCGCGCTCAATGAGGAAAATGGGCGCAAGACGTTCGAGGAGTCTCGCAAGCACTCGCGTGAGGGTGGTTCCTCCTCCAACATGACCACCCCTCCGCAGAAGCGCCGCATCTGGGTGCCAAATAGTGCTATCACTCGGGCTCCATATGCCCAAACTTCTCCAGGCTTTTCTCCCCGCCCACCCAACCCATCTCAGATGCATGGTCAGAGGTTTTCAATGGGGCAGCCAAGGCCAGATCCTCCTCGTGTCGTCACTTGCTACAAGTGCAAGCAGACGGGGCACTACGCTGACAAGTGCACTCAGAGGCAGCTACCTCCACCACCACCTCGCCCCAACACCAACCAGGCAATGGTGCGTGCTCCCCCGGCTAAAGCTTTCAACTCCAACAACAGGCCTGTCGGGAGGACCGCGAGGGTGAATCATATCAAGGCCGACAAAGCTGAGGAAGCTGCTGACGTCGTTCTCGGTATATTACCCGTAAACTCTTTTCCAGCTAAAGTGTTGTTTGATACCGGAGCATCGCATTCTTTCGTGTCAAAGACTTTTGCCGCAACAAACAACTTAAGTGTGGTTCCGCTAAGCAATCAAATCACTGTTCACTCCCCGGGATCTCAAATGTTGACTTCCAAGATAAGTAAGGATAATCAAATCCTAATTGGAGGCCACATTTTCCTTGCTTCACTCATGTTGCTGGGAAATTCTGACATTGATGTCATTCTTGGCATGGATTGGTTGTAGGCCAATAAAGCAAAAATTGACTGTGCTCAAAAGTCAATAACTCTGTTCCACCCTTCTGGCCAGATAGTCTATTCTCCAAATGAATCAAATTCTGCTCAGCTATGCACCCTGGATGCAAAACCTCTACCTCTACTTGAAAATGTTCCGGTGGTTTGTGAATTCCCTGACGTCTTTCCAGAGGAGTTGCCAGGGATGCCTCCGGACAGAGCAGTTGAGTTCGTGATCGAGCTTGAACCAGGTACTGCTCCAATCTCTAAGCATCCATACAAGATAGCTCCTCCTGAACTGAAGTTGTTGAAGGAGCAAATCGATATGTACATGGAGAAAGGTTACATTCAACCTAGTTCCTCGGCTTGGGGTTGCCCAACTCTGTTCGTTGCGAAGAAGGATCAAACAACGAGACTCGTTGTTGACTATCGTCCTCTTAACGAGAAAACCATCAAAAACAAGTATCCAATTCCTCGTATCGATGATCTTTTTGATAAACTTGCTGGAGCCTCAATATTCTCAAAGTTGGACTTGAGGATGGGTTACCATCAAATAAAGATCAGAAAGGAAGATATTCCAAAGACAACCTTCACCACTCGCTACGGTCTATATGAATACACCGTCATGTCCTTTGGTCTCACCAATGCACCGGCGACGTTCTCTCGACTCATGAATTCTGTCTTCCATGAATACCTCGACAAGTTCGTTGTGGTATATCTTGATGACATTCTTGTCTACTCAAAATCTGAGGAAGAGCATGGAGAACATCTTCGTCTCACTCTCATGAAACTTCGCGAGCATCGTCTATATGCCAAGTTCTCCAAATGTGAGTTCTGGATTCCAGAAGTTGCTTACCTTGGTCATGTCATCTCTACCAAGGGCATAGCCATTGATCCAGAAAAGGTTAAGGCAATTGTTGATTGGAAACCTCCTAAGACGGTAAAGCAAGTAAGAAGTTTTGTTGGCTTGGCTAGCTATTGTCGTCGTTTCGTCCAAAACTTCTCCAAGATTGCCAAGCCTCTCACTAATCTCACAAAGAAGGACAAGAAGTTCGTTTGGTCTCCACAATGTGATGAAAGTTTCAATCTCCTGAAGACTAAACTCACTACTACTCCAGTTTTGGTTGGCCCAGATACTACCAAACCTTTCCAGATATTCTATGACGCTTCTCTCCAAGGTCTAGGAGCAGTTCTTATGCAAGAACGTCAAGTTGTGGCTTATGCTTCACGTCAGTTGAATGCACATGAGCAAAATTATCCCACTCATGACCTTGAACTAGCAGCAGTTGTGTTTGCCCTCAAGAAATGGAGACAATACTTGTTGGGTAACCGCACTGAAATCTTTTCCGATCACAAGAGTCTGAAATACATCTTCACTCAACCAGATCTAAACCTCAGGCAAAGGAGATGGATTGAAAAGATTAAAGACTTTGATCTTACCATTTCTTACACTCCAGGCAAGGCTAATGTTATGGCCGATGCTCTCAGTCGCAAGTCCTATTGCAATAATCTCATGATCATGGAAAGCCAACCTCCACTTCATGAAGAATTCCCGAAGCTGAACCTTGGTCTTGTTCCTCAAGGCTATCTTGCTAGCTTGACAGCCAGTCCAACTCTCGAGGACAAGATTCGTTCTGAACAACTTCGTGATGCTGAAATCAAGAAGATGGTAGAGCACATCAAAGAAGGCAAGGAGAAATTTAAGTCCTTCTCAATCGATGACAAAGGAACTGTGTTCTTCGAAGGACGCATTGCAGTTCCTCAAGTTCAAAGTCTCAAAGATGTTATTCTCAAGGAGGCTCATGAAACTCCTCTCTCCATACACCCTGGAAGTACAAAGATGTACCAGGATCTCAAGACACTGTATTGGTGGCCTGTCATGAAACGTGAAATTGCTCAATACGTTTCTGAATGCGACGTTTGTCAACGTGTTAAGGCAGTTCATCAGAAAACAACCGGTCTTCTCCAACTTCTGAAAATTCCTGAGTGGAAGTGGGACATGATTGAAATGGACTTCGTCACTGGTTTTCCAAAGTCCAAGAAGGGCAACGATGCAATCTTCGTTGTCATTGATCGTCTCACTAAAGTAGCTCACTTCTTTGCTGTCAAAGAAACAATCTCAGCTAGCCAGTTAGCAGAGCTCTACACAGCAAAAATTGTTCCTCTTCATGGTGTTCCATTGGAAATAAGCTCAGACCGTGGAAGCATCTTCACTTCTCATTTCTGGAAAAGCTTTCAAGAAGCATTGGGCACCAAACTTCTCTTCAGCACAGCTTATCACCCTCAGTCTCAGGGGCAAATCGAAAGAGTCAATCAGATTCTCGAGGATATGCTCAGAGCATGTGGTCTCTCCTTTGGCATGAAATGGGAGGATTGCCTTCCATATGCTGAATTCTCCTACAACAACAGCTTCCAGGCAAGCCTAGGCATGGCACCATTTGAAGCTCTCTATGGCCGCAGATGCAGGAGTCCAATCAATTGGTCTGGAGCTGGTGAACGTTCACTCTTAGGCCCTGACATTGTGAAGGAAGCCGAAGAGAAAGTTCGTGTCATTCGGGACAATCTCAATATTGCTCAGTCTCGTCAGAAAAGCTACTATGACAGCAAGCACAGGGATATGATCTATGCACCTGGTGACAAAGCATATCTCCGTGTAACTCCCCTCAGAGGCACTCATCGTTTTGGTGTGAAAGGAAAGTTGGCACCAAGATACATTGGTCCTTTCAACATCCTCTCAAGGCGTGCAGAAAATGCCTATCGTCTTGAACTTCCAGAAAAACTATCCAAGGTGCACGATGTGTTTCACGTGTCACAGCTCAAGAGGTGTTTCAAAGATCCAGATCGTGCAGTTGATCATGATTCCATTGAACTGCAAGATGATCTATCTTATGAGGAGCACCCTATTCGAATTCTCGATGAGACCGAGCGTAAGACTCGCAACAAGAGCACCAAGTTCTTGAAAGTGCAATGGTCTCATCATTCCGATAAAGAGGCAACGTGGGAGACCGAAGAGGATCTTCGCAAGAAGTATCCAGACCTTTTCTCTTCTCAGTAGGAATCTCGGGGCGCGATTCCTTCAAGGGGGGGGGGGGGCGTTTTGTAACATCCCAAGTATGAAAACACCCCTAGAATGTTTGTTTCTTGTTTAATTAAAGTTTTGCATCATGTCATCATACTCATTGCATTTGTTTCCCTTTTGTTTTGCATCTGTTTTCAGTTGTTTTCTATTTCAAATTCAAATCAATATTCAAACCTTTGTTTCATACTTGTTATGTTACAATTTTTTTTCAAATAAAAGGTTCAAATAAAACTCCCATTTGCTTCCATGAAAATAAAAATCTCAACTATTAAGTGGTTCTTTAATAATCCACTTAATTCCAACTTGCATTCAAAATTCAAATCAAATCACAAACAGCACCCAATTTCAAATTATGAAAATTACCAAGACAATTCTAATCATTTGTTCTAATTAAACAATAAGGTTCACCCTATTAAAAATCTTGTTTTCAATAATCACTTAATAATCAAAATTCATTCAAATTCACTCAAATTTCAAACAGCACATGGTTCAAGTATTTTTGAAATCAAAAACTTACAAGTTGTTGCTGTTACAAAAATGAAACAATATAAAATTTTTCCCTAATTTTCTACACCCCAAAACCTAGCTATTCCTTCCTATTTCTAACTCAGCAAAAAAAAAACACAGAGGAAAAAAAAATAAAAAGCAAAAACGCACAGGAGAGGGGGAGAGGCAGGCCCAGCCCACCAGGCTGCAGCCCGATACCTGTCTCCCCCAACCTCCGTACGCTCGCTGACGACAGCCATGGACAGCGACCTGCTGCCCCACTGCTCCACCCCATCCCCCTCCTATATCTACTCCTCCCCCCTCAGAAACCCTAACCCTAACCCTAGCCGCACCCGCCTCCCTCCTCTCTCCCGTCTCCGCCGCCATCGAGGAGGGCGCCGCCCGTTTCCCTGCTGTCACCGCCGCCGCTCGCCGGCCCTCGCCGCCGACGACTCCGCCTCCCCCCGGCCGTGCCGCGGCCATCCCTGCGACGAGGGTAATCCCCTCTTTCCATTCCCTACTTGCCCCCCTCGTTTCCTTGCGGTATGCATCAAATTCTTCCATGCCAAGTCGCCATCGTGCTCTGTTTCGTCGACAGAGAGAACACCTGCAGGTGTGCGCTTGCAGTTTCAGTTAGCACCGATTAGTTGTGTTCAAAAACCAATAGATCCCCTATGCAATCAAACAGACGCAGCAGACCAGCTGGTAGCGCACGCTGCCCGCGCACCCAGGGTCGAGTCCCAGCACCCCCACCTTTTTCTGTTCCTTATTTTCGAATTGTTTCGGTGTGCAGTTCCTGAACCTTAACCCCCCTCCGATGCCCCTTTCTGTCAACACAGCAGCACCACCGCAGTGGTTGCTGCCCACTGTGCGCTAGCAGAGGGCAGGGGTTCGAATCCCACCCCTGCCTATTAAAACCCAATTTTTTTCATTTGTTTTTCTTAGATCCAGATCCACTCTAAATTGCTCACAGGTCCCTGTTACTTTTATCTAGGTCCCTGTTATATTTCTTTCCAAGTCCCTGTATCTTTTCTAGGTCCATAATTATTTCTATCAACCATAAAAATGCTTAAACTTGGTAATTCAATAACTTTTGTTTGGAAACTCCAATTGCAAAACTTTAAACATGTAAACCACTCCATTTTAAATTCTCTACCCAAATATGAAATTTGTTTACTGTTTTGAATATTTTAAATTGGTGAAATATTTGAATTCTTGTTTAATTCATTTAAATTTGCAAAATTCATAACTTGAACATAAAAATTCCAAATTCAACAAATAAAATATTTTTTCCATCCCATTTTTCATGTACTTTGCAAATATAAACTTTGTTTCATGTTTTGAATAATTATAATTGGACAAATAATTTAAACCTTGTTTAAATCATATAAAATTGCTAAATTCATAACTTGCTCAAATTAAATTATTTTTGAACATGTAAAATATGTTTTCAAACCAGAAAAACATAACCTTTTCAAATATGAACTTGGTTTGATGTTTTGAACAAATAAAATTCAAATAATGTTCCTACTTGAATTAAATTCAATTAAATCTTGTTTAAACTTGTTTAATTCATAATTAAATCATTGTACTTCCTTTTCCAATAATTGAAACATGTAATCCACCCAAAATTGTGTGTTCTTTTCAAATATGAATTTTGTTATTTGTTTTGAACAATTAAAATTGATGAAAACAACAAATGGTTGTGTAACACCTTTAAGGAACCAAAATTCCATAACATAATAACTAAAATCCCAAACTTGGTAAACCTTATTTCCAATTGTTTCTATTGTTGTTATATAGTTGTTTTCATCATGCATGCATCATGGTAATCAACTTTCACATGGTAATTAATTGTAGATCATTTGTTTCCACCTTAATTCATGGACCTTTTCCATATGCAATCTAATTGCATATGGGTCCATTTAAACATGTTACCTTGTCAACTAGTTTATTTCTATGCACCTATTAAATGGTCATGCATCATCCCATGATTGTGCACTATGCCATGTTATTGATTGTTTGTTCTCTGCGTTGTTTGTTTGCTTCTTCTCGAATAGACGACGACGTTGAGACAGACGATACTTACAGCACCCCTTCTAAGGATCTAGCTCAGTACCAGGCTGCTGAGTTTGCAGGCAAGTATTCACTCACATGAACCACTGTGTTCCTTTCAACCTTGGTTACCGATACTTTCCGTTGTCTATTTCTGCTAGCCTTATGTATCGTTGCTTGTTCTCCGAACCTATTACATGTATCCTTTAACCCTGATATTGCCTCACCTCCACTCCTATAACCCCGTTGTGTGAGCCCGTGTCTTACTAGCATGCTTAGGGTTGTCTTTGCTCGAGTCTGCTGTCAGTTACTTTCTGTTACTATATTTCTATTATGTTCTGGGGCTCGATGTTAAACAATCAACCTGTTAATGTTTGAGGTAATAATAATTTGATGATAAGGCACCGGCAGGAGGCCCGGCGTGGTTTTGAGGCCTGCTAGTGTCGACCCTAATTAGGAAAAGGGTCTTGTCTACTGATCCATGATGAGCGCACTATCCGCATGTGGGAAGCGTGTATGGGCGCCCCCTCAATTTGATTCGATTCGCATCTCGTCCAAATCGCCTCATTTAGTTCGGGTTTTCCATTTGCCGCATGCATATGCAGGTGCGAACCCTTGGTACCAGGGTGGAACTTTTGTAGTCGGCATTTAGGGAGACACGTTCTTAGAGTGCTATGAGGGTCCCCTTTTCTTCGTGGGGCTTGATTAGCCGTGCGCTCACTGCACGGGGTTCTTTGGGCTTGATGCGAAGAAGAGTTGAGTTGTGTTGAGTGCCCCGCTTGGTGGGAGGCATTCCATCTGGCGGGTTATTCTTACGTGTACGGCCAAATTGGTGCACCCCTGCAGGGATAAATCTTCTCGAGAAGCCGTGTTTTCCGCGGTTATGGTTAACTTGGTGAAAGTACTGGCTAACAAGTACTCAGAACAACTTACACCTAACTAATGATAACTTGACTAGTAATAGGCTTATTGACACAACAACATGATCCATCATTAATCCAACTGTGTGAGTTATCCTAGGATTGCTTCTTTGGATAAGGGGCGAGATCCAGGATGGGTTTGTTTGGAGTTAGTTATAGTTGGTTACGATACGCTATCTTATCTTCTTTCTGTTAGCCGGAAGTTGTAGTATGTTCTGTAGTTGGTTAGAGCAGCGAGTTGCAGCATCTTTTATATCCCCTTTCTTACGTTGAACCCAAGGCATCTGTGCTTGGTGTTGACGGGTTACACTTTGGTGAACTGTGAGTCTTGCTTGCCAGTACGTTTATGTACTGACCCCTTTGGGGCTGTGGTTTCCGCAGACTACGCTTACGAGGATCCCCGTGATGGCTACTACGTGGAGTTTGACGAGGCTGCTGACGAGTAGATAGCGGACCCGGGCAGGATCCGAGACTACGTGGATGGGCTCCATTTTCCTTTCATTCCCGGCTTCTTAAGCCTATTTGGATTTGTCTGTACTCATACCTTTTGAATGCTTCCGCTGTGTTGTAATGATGTTATGTTGGGACAGGTGTCCTCTAGATGATTGTATTTGCTATCTCTGCTCTAGTGAGAGCCATTTGCAACTTATTTCCATCTTTTGTGTCTTAGAGATATGTTGTGCTATCATTCTGTTACAAGCCGTTGACGTACCATGTGTGTATGGTATGAGGTACGTCAATGGTAGTATCTTGATTTCTATGGGATAGTTTACATCGACGGTGGATAGTAGAGTTTGGTTGTCACACATAAGTGTTGGCCTACTCGTAAGAGGATGCGGGTGCCGGTAAGCCCCGTAATCCAATCATCTACTATCCAGTTCGGCCCGGTGAGTATCCTCTAGAAGTCAGGGTGCGACAATTAACATCACATGCATGGACAATGTGATATGATATGGTCCTTATTGCACTTTCTCTCCATCTTGTGCATCATGGTATGATCTCCATCATTCCACCGGCGTGGCACCAAGGTCCATGGCACCTCCATCTTGATTGTCTGTCAAAATTACAACATATCACATGGATATGATATACATCACGCATGCCATGAATAATAAGACAACCATATGGCTCCTGCCGGTATGTCAATAATTTACAAAAGATATCATCTCATACATCAGATTTGTAACATTGACCATATCACATCACATGCCCTGCAAAAACAATTTAGACGTCTCTAATTTATTTTTGCATGTTTTACGTGGCTTGGGCCTCAAGGATAAAACCGTTCATACCTACGAACATGAACCACAACGTTGATAAACATATTTTTAACAACTCTTCATAGATTAGATCTTAACTATAGTAGGAGAAACAGACACCCGCAAGCCACTTATGCAATACAAGTTGCATGTCCATTGTGGAACAAGTCTCATGTACGTGGACATGTAAGGTTAGTCCGGGCTGCTTCATTCTACTATGCCACTATGATCCTAAAATACTCAAAGAGGCAATAACATGATCATCAACGCCCACATACACCTATGTGTTCTACCCGTACAAATCATCTACGCATAGATTCGACTCTGATACCACTGAAGGGTACCTTGCTAAGAAAACAAAAAAATTCCTACGCGAGATAAACCTGAAGGGCCAAGATCTAATCTAGGAGATGAAAGGTAACGGGAAGAAAGAGTCTTAGGAAAACATACCCTCGAAGACGCTAAGCCTTACGAGAATGAATCTCGTTTTTGGTGTAGTTGTACTCACGCCGATCCCGAGACCGAGAAGATGTGCACCGCAATCCGGCGATGCCTCCGTGATCAGTCACACGTTCAGCTCGATGAAGACCTTCGTGCCCTCAATCCAGCGGGGAAGCGGAAGTAGAGGATCCCCCGGAACTACAGCAGCACGACGTCGTGGTGTGGTAAATAATCCCACGGTCAGCGCTTCACCAAGAGAAAGACCATGGAATGGAGCAGCGGGTGGAGAGAAGGGAGAAGGGACAAGTGTGTCTGGAGGAGGGAGAGCACTCACCCTTCTTTTATAGGGGAGGGAGGCAGCCCAAGGGGGGTGAGGCTAGCCCATGGTGCAACCACCTCTTCCCCTCTTCATGTGAGTGGAAGCTGCACTCACAACCACTTATGCTCCCTTAATATCCCACTTAGAAGATCCAAAGGGTTTTCTTTAATAAATAAATAAAATATTTTTATTTCTTTATTTTAATATTTGTTAATCTATTAACAAACATTTTCATATAGCACCTTGAATCATTTGTTAATTCTATTAATAACCATTCGACAAAAAACACCTTGAACTATTTAAATTTTACCCGAAACAATTTTGATGCTGCCCAAAATATTTTTGATATTCCGTATCCTGTCAAATGTTTCATTGAACCTTAAGTGTGTCACCCTACGGTTCGCGAATAACATAGACATGATCGAGACACCTCTCCGATCAATAATCAACAGTGGGATCTGGGGATCCGTGATGACTCCTAGATATTCAACGATGAATCTCGTGATCGTGTGAACCATCTAACTGATTCCATTTGTCTCGCGATATTTTACTTGTCCGAGATCCAATCATCGGTATCAACCATACCTTGTTCGATCTCGTTACCAACAAGTACTCTTTAATTCGTTGTGTGATATGACATTCTTGTGACCTAATCACATGCTTGCAAGTGGTGTCAATGTGATATCACCGAGAGGGCCCAGAGTATATCTATCCGTCATTTTGCATGGACAAATCGCTCTCTTGATCCATGAGCCTCAACTAACACTTTCCGAATACCTAACGCCACCTTTATAGTCACCCTGTTATGGCGTGACGTTTGATGTCATCAAAGTACTCTTTCGGTATTAGTGATTACATGATATCATGGTCTAAGGAATAAGGTTACTTCAAATGCAAGATATAACAATATAAACTAAATGACTTGATCTTATTGTTATACTTAGTTTGGGTCTATGTTCATCACATCATTCTCTTAATGACATGACCCCGTTATTAACAACATCCAATGTTCATGATCAGGAAACCTTGATCATCGTTTAATCAATGAGCTAGTTAAAAGAGAGGCTTTGCTAGGAACGATTGTTTGTTTATTAAACACACAAGTACCAACGTTTTCGGTTAATACAATTCTAGCAAGAGAAATAAACATCTATCATAAACAAGTAATAACATAATAAACACTTTATTATTGCCTCTTGGGCATATTCCCTTCACCTTCTCCAACGTGGCCACCGACATTGCCATGACAGCGAGGAGACCGGGGCCGTAGCCGTCCATCGGGTCGCGCAATGACGATGGGAAGTTGTATAGGGCGCCATTGGCGGAGGAAAAGGCGACCCCGAGGTGGAGAGTGCCGGCGGGGAGGGGTGTGGCGGCGTGGTACGTCGCAGATGACGATGCCTGGGGCTCTATCGGATATATACCAATTAGGGGTATATCAGATAGTGTCCTAAAGTGCCGAATTACCAGGGTGGCCTGAATGGTAATGGATTATGGTCCATTAGGCGTCCAAGTAAGCTGACGCGCAGAAGCCGGATTCTAGAAGAACCCAGACCACGACCCACGTGGTACGGCTTGGAGTAGAAGGCGGATTCTTGCCTTCCAAGTTAGAGTTTATCGTAGTCTTCTAGGTTTCCTTTTCTGTAAGCCCTAACCCGGCTATTATATAAAGCCGTACGAGAGAGAAGAACAGATATACAATAAGCTAGAAGCTAACTCGCCGAGAGTTTGATCCATGACGAGTAGCTAAACCAACTCACCTTGTACTTTGTATACTTCAGACTTTAGCCCTGATTTAGTGAGATTGCAGGAGTAGGAACGCAGCCTAGTTGCGACGTACCGAACCTGGGTAAAGTTTGGTGTCCTTGATCGTCATACTACCACGTTCCCCCCACGTCTCTATCAGTAGTCTCATGGCACCCCCGTCTATGAATTCTACTACTATGTCTCGACGGTTGGCGCCCACCGTGGGGCCAGTAACATCAAGCGTTATGTTTCGATCGGGGATACTCGGCGGAATTGGCAGTACCATAACTGTTGGAAGTCAAGAATTCGACAACGACGTCGGGCGCTTCCTCGACAACGGATCGTACATGCCAGCACGGAATCATCTAGTAAGTGCCTGCGTTCTACCGATTGGATCTGCAAACATCTTTATCGGATTAACTGCAGAAGCAATGAGATTCTGTGGTGGAAGTAAATTTATCCCACCCGCCCTATACCCACTCGAAGAAGACTATGATGTCGGATTTTGCTCAGATCGTCGATATTCTGCTGAGTCGCACTTTATCAGTATGGTGCAATCCGAGATCGCCGAAAACACGAATGAGAGCAATCCCGTGGAGGAGGGAGAGGAAATCAATCCCACAACAGAGGTGGAAGATCCGACATCCGCCAATATGGCGACGAACTCAGAAAATGATTCTGTATTAGCCGCCATTGAGGCGAGATTAGAATCAGAACCCGGATAAGATGAACTCGATTCCGAAGATGAAGATGATGATGACTTCGAAAGAAATGTTAAATCTCTTCAAGAGGGATTCCATGAAGTGCTTATGGCAAAATCGGCTGAAAACACGGATGCGAAGGTCAGGAAAGCCCTCAAACACCTCCGCCAGATGAGGAAAGAGAGGAGGGTGAAACCACTCCAACTTACCCTGATGTCAAGGAATTGACAGAAGATGGACCTGGTAAAAAACCTCCCTCTTCCAAGAAAAAGCACAAGGCATCCAAGAAACTCCAATACAAACTCCGGAAGAAAAAACTGGCTGATCCAGCCAACGAAAACCTGGAAGTAGGAGGAGGAAGTGGAGCCAAGCCCGCGGAGAAGGAAACGAAGGAAATCTCTGTTCCGCCTATGTCTGAACAGGACGAACGGGAATTACTTTAAACACCAGTGGGACCTCACGAGCCCCCCTGAAGTGCTGGAAGCCAGGAGACAAGCTCTTCAAAGGCAACAACAACATCTATTCAGAACTCGGGAAAATCTCCAAAAAACCCAGGCTGACATTAAGTTACAGAAAGAAGAAATCGAGGAGTACGAGAGAAGGAATAGATCTGGCATAAAACCTACACTGTTACCCGGAATCGCAGAACTGGAAGTACTGCCGCCAAAGGAAAGGTTCCAAAACCCTGCCTGGCAAAAGCAAGTAAACGACACTGATGCCAGGGGCGAGCCTATATACAAAACCGCAGCAGAAAACGCGGAAGCTGCGTTCGCCATCCTCAACAACGATATGTACTCCAATGGCGAAAAGCTTCAAGGGGTGTATGTATTCGTACGAAAATCATTGCAACAACAACAGCGAGGGTAGGCAAGATCAGGGAAGTTGCACGACGACTCGACCCTATGCAAAACAGCCACATGCGCCGCTGGAGCACCTAGACCTGAAGAACCTGGAGATTCAAGCAAATCAAAAGAGAAGAAAGGGGATCCGAGAAAGGACAAGAAAAAACCCGATAACAAGGATGTAGCGTCCAGAACCGGATCCCATCCGTCAAAAGGCGAAATTAACCCCCGAGACCGGGAAGAAAAAAACCGAAAAGACGGAAAAGCAATGCCGCCTCCGAGACGCCCGGCTGAAAAAGCCGGAAAATACGACATTCCTCACAGACGTGAGAGATCCCGTACACCTCCTAGAAATAAGGAAAGACACGGAGTAGAACTCCACCTTATTCCAAAGGACACGATAACGGAGGAAATAGAGACAATCCCGGAAAAGCGTGTTCGCGTAACAATGGAAAAGAAAGGAGCATATCCCCTTCTATCCATTCAGCAGGTAGATACTCTGTACACGCCGATAGAGCGGAAAGAGATGATCTATACTTCGGACCTAAGTGTTTCACTGACAGATCCGAAGAATAACCCTACATTCTGGCTTCGCCAAAGTTGGTCCAACATATCAAAAATATACCGGCAGTACAAAACCCGGATACCTGGCTCTCAGACTATTAAACAACGGTCGAGATTAACAAAGGGACAGATTTAGAGGCGGTAAAATTCCTCCCCCAAATGTTACTGGATGGAGCCAGAGATTTGATTAACGGGCTTCCTTCAAGAACCATGGACAGTTGGGATGATATGGCTAGAGTCTTCACTCAGAATTTTCGGGGAACGTACAAACGCCCCAATAGCATCAACCAACTAAACCGCTGCACCCAGTTTGAAGAGGAGCCATACGTGGACTTTATATCAAGGTGGACTGCAATGAAAAACAGCTGCTCTGGAGTAAGTGACGTGCAATCAATGCATGCTTTCATCAATGGCTTGAAACCCGGCCTCGTACCGTTCATGATTGGTTCAAAAAAGCACAGAGATCTCGGATCCATGCTTACAACCGCAAATGAGCATGCAACGGTCGAAGACGATATCAGAGCAAGAGGTGGAAACATCAACGCTTTGATTGAAGCCAAAAGGACGTCTCGGTCTGAGAAAAAAGCCACTCCAGAGGCACAGCAAAAGCCCAAAGAAGTTAACATAGCCTTTGGAAAAGACAATGGAAGAAAATCTAAAGGAAAAAGCACAGAGCCTATCTCCTACAAAAGAAGAGTGGGAAAGAATTAAGTCGGAAAACTGTGTCCACCATTGGCAATTTGGGAAACCAACCCATACCAACGCACAATGCCGGCTTAATAAGCATATGAAAGGCAGTGCAGGATCCGGGGGCAAAGGGAAGAACTCCAAGAGGAAATTCTCCAAGCAAAAGCCAAATGCTGAAAAAGAAGACAGTGAATCGGACACTGACAAAAAAATGCAGGAACAACAACGAAAAGGCGAACCAAAATTCCCGAGAGTTGATGGAGAATGCAATTTAACTTTCCTTGCAACTCCTTCAGCAAAGGTGGCAAAGAGGACACTTCGAGAAATAAACGCGGTTGTCCCACCAACCCCCAAATTCTTGAAGTACTCGAACACACCGATTACCTGGGATCAGTCTGATCATCCCGGAAACATCCCAGAACCCGGCACACAAGCTCTAGTTGTAAGCCCTATTGTTCAAAACACTAGGCTGAAAAGAGTGTTGATGGATGGAGGATCCAGTATCAATATAATGTACCTGGATACACTAAAGCATCTGCGAATATCCGAGACCCATCTCAATCATAGCAACATACGTTTTCACGGCATCGTCCCTGGTAGACAAGCACGATCCCTAGGAGAAATATCTCTAGAAGTAACCTTTGGAGAGAAAGAATATTTCTGACAGGAAATAATTTCTTTCGAGGTTGTGCCGTTCGAAAGTGTGTATCACACAATACTTGGACGTCCAGCTTTCGCCAAATTCATGCAAAGATCATGTTATATCTATAACAAGCTGAAGATGTCAGAACCAAAAGGAGTAGTAATCACCATATCTGGAAACTCAAATTGGCAAACGAGCTGGAAAAAGAAAACGCCCTTTGCGCGGAAAAAATAATAGCAAAGGAGGAATTGAAAGAGCTGGCGAAAGAAGTATCGCCGACAGGAAAAGAAAGCCGGAAGCCGGCAGATAGCTTCAAAGCTTCCGAGAATACAAGATGGGTTATCCTAGATCCCAAAGATCCGACAAAATTTGTCGTAGTAGGGACCGGGATGACCGACAAATATGAAGGAGAGCTCAACAAGTTCCTCCGTGAGAACTGGGATATTTTTGCCTGGTGTCACGCGGACATGCCAGGTGTACCCAGGGAACTTGCTGAGCATCAACTCAAGGTGATTCCAGGATCTAAACCTGTCAAACAAGGTCTCCGTCGATTTGACGGAAGGCCATCGGCAAGGAAATTATCCAGCTATTGGCAGCTAATTTTATCCGGGAAGTTATACATAATGCTCGTCTACAAATTCAGTATTAGTCTTGAAGATAGATAGTACGGTTCTTAGGATGTGTATAGATTACAACGCTTGAAATAATTGTGTCCAAAAGATAGATTTGCGTTACCGCAAATCGATCAAATAATATATGCCACTGCTGGCTCTGAACTTTTATGCTTTTTGGACGCTTATTCCGGGTACCATCTAATACGTATGAAGGAAGAAGACCAAATCAAAACCTCCTTCATAACCCCGTATAGAACATACTACTACATAACCATGCCTTTTGGCCTGAAGAACGAAGGTGCAATCTACCAGCGTTGCATGCAATGATGTTTGCATAATCAGATTGGCAAAATGTTCATATTTACATGGACGACATTGCCGTCGTTTCCAAGGAAAAAGACACACTCCTTGAAGATTTGCGAGAAGCCTTAAAAAATTTGTGCACTTACAAAACGAAGTTGAATCCATTAAAGTGTGTATTCGGGGTTCCCTCAGGAAAACTTCTGGGTTTCATCGTTTTTCACAGAGGAATAGAAGTAAACCCGTAAAAGATCAAGGCAATCCTAAACATCTCAAGGCCTGCGTGCTTAAAAGATGTACAAAGATTGACAGGTTCCGCAGACGCTGTCAGCAGGTTCATAAGCCGGCTAGGAGACAAAGTAGTGCCATTATACAAGTTATTGAAGAAATCCGACAAATTTGTATGGCAGAAGAGGCGGACAATGCGTTAACCCAGTTAAAAGAAACCTTGATGAAAGCTCCGATTTTGGCATCACCAAAAGACGAAGAACCCATGCTACTGTATATTAAAGCAACAAACAGGGTTATTAGCGTTGTTATAGTTGTGGAAAGGCGAAAATACGAGCAAAGCATACCAGATCAGCATCCGGTGTATTACGTCAGCGAAGTTTTTTTCGAGTCCAAACAAAGTGTCGAATCCCTGACTCAACAAATCCCTTCGGTGAACCTATCGGGTTTCGATTAGGAGAACCCATGAGCGCTGGTGGAATCATCGGCTAGACAGGGGGCGAGATTTACCCAGGTTCGGGGCCCTCGTAGAGGTAAAACCCTTACTCCTGCCTCTGTCGATCTGTATTGATGATTAGATCGGTTACAATGGTGGTGCTCGAATCGAGAGTAAGATCTCGAGTTCAAGGCTTTTGGTCGTGCGGTATTGCTTGGTCCTCTTCCGGGGGCTCTCCTGGCCTTATATAGATGGCCAGGTCTCGAATCCTACCCGGAGAGGACTCGAACTCTAACTAGGTCGGTTACATGTTTCCTAGCTTAACCCGCAAGTTAGTGCGGGCGGGCTTCACGTGGGCCTTCTGGAGTATTCCAAGGGCTCCTCTTCTTGGGCCTTAACCTTGGGCCTGAGATGGGGTGTCCTTATCCGCAGGGTCCAGGATCCATATCTTCGTCAGTAGCCCCCGAGCGTTTGCTCGAGTGGGATTTTTCCAGTCGAGTAGACGGTCAAACCTTTCTTGGTCTTCCTTTCTTATGGATAACCAGCTTGGTTTTTTTCTGTTTAAAGGGTGTGTTCCCTGTGCAACGAGTCTTCATGCTCGAGTATCGAGCAATATAGGTGCCTGTTTTTGTGGCTTTTATCGCAGAAGGATGTGGCACAGTAGCTTGGCTCTCCCGAGAGATCAGGGCCAATTAATTGCGGCTAGGGAAAAAACATTCCTGGCCTACACAGATTCGAGATCTCCGACTCGAATCCGATAAGGTGATTGTTGCGACTGGGCCGTTGTGGACTTATCGAGTCGAACTTAACCTATGGGGGTACCCGGCGCGTCCGCTAGGATTTTTCTTCGTGTTGTTGACACGGAATCATACCGGAGGACGCAGCTTTTGAGTGCGATTCCAGGCCCTTAAGAGAGATCTTTTTGGGTCTTACCTTCATATTCGAAGAATATGGCATCCGGATGTGCCTAGTCGGCTGAACAATCCAGGTTTTTATGATGTAAAAATATCATGTGTGAAAAGAGGTAGGTTCTGCCTACCCGGGTGATTGTTTGAGTTTCATACGAAAGAATTTTCGTGCTGAGGAAAGTTATGCCCATATGAAAGAGTTTTCATGTTTGGAATGTCGTGCCCGTACGAAAGAGTTTTCGTGTATAGGGTATTTCTCTCTTGTTTAAAGAGGTCTTGCTCCATGATTTGTTCACAAAAGAATTGCCTTTATTCGAAGGAGTTTCGTACGAAGTTGTTTTCGTGTTTGAATTTTCCATTCGAAGATTCTTGAGTTTGATGATGCGTGCCATGACGTCATGGCGCACTTTTCTCCTCCCGATGGGACGTGACGGAGTGGTAGCAGATGGGCTGGCCCACCTAGTCAGCTTTTTGACCGGGAAACGAGACGCCGCTCCCGGTTTTTACGCGAACCGTGTAGTAAATGCGCACGATCTTCTGTTAAGATCGTGGCACGGAACAACGTTCACCGTCTCTTCGTTTCATCTTCACACGTGGTGGCTGCGATAAGCGCCACGTAGCGCATCGAATGGCTGGGACTGATCCGCTCCGTGTATAAGTACGGGACTTAGCGCTGCGGTAAAACTTTCCCAGCCTTCGTCTTCAATCCATCTCCTTCCTCGCGCTCATCTTCCTCCTCGTGCTCAAACTCGCGCTGTCAGCCATGGCTGGAGGCAAAAGACGTGGCGCTGCCACTTCCGCATCCGGAGAAGCCTCCGCGCAACCTGCTCCCCGTGCCGGCGACTGGCGTTTGCCCAACACCACCGCGAAGAGCTTCAAAGAGATGCAGCGGGAGTGGCTGCTGCCGGCGGAAGCTGAGAAGCGGGTGCGCCTCGGGAAGAAAGAAGAGGTACCAAACCCGCAGTCGAACGAGCGCGTGGTCTTTGCGGACCATGTGTCTCGGGGTCTCTCCTTCCCTATTCATCCCTTTCTCGTCGGGTTGCTGTATGTCTACGGCATACAGCTTCATGACCTTCCCCCGAACGCGGTGCAGCTCATATCGTGCTTCATCGTGTTCTGCGAATGCTTCCTTGGCATTCGCCCACATTGGACGCTCTGGAAGGCCCTCTTCAAAGTTCGGATCTTCCGCGAGAAATCGCGGGTAGACTCCGAGCCCGGCGAGCCGCTACGCACGGGTGGCTTCGGGATCCAAGCTCGACTGGAGACCAGCTACTTCAACATGCACTTCATCGACTCCGCTCAAGGCTGGCGGAAAAAATGGTTTTACGTCATCGACAACAGCTCGGGTGGGATCCTAGAATTCCACCCGTTCGCTGTTTTGAAGAGGCGGAAGTCCTGGGCGCACAAGTTGTCAGCCGAAGAAACCCAGGTCGTTACGCCCCTACTCGCAAGGGTTGCAGCTCTCCGCGATCAAACTGCTGGAGTTGTACTCAACGGGTTGCACCTGGCGAGTATCTTTTTGAAGCGCCGGATCCAACCTCTGCAGCACAGGCCTTCTACGATGTGGGAATACCAAGGCTCTGAGGATCCCAGCCGAGTGAGCCGCGAGGAGCTTTCGAACGTTGAGTTCGGGAAGAAAATCGCGGCTATCACTAGCTTGAAGGTGGGAGAGAAGTTCCCCGACTGCACAGTCGCAGCCTTCGACGCTTCGAGGCCTCCACCAGTCGCGGTTAGTTTACTCTGCTTGTCTTCCATTATTTTCTTATTTTCCCTGCGCCTTAGTCGATTGAAAAATGTTTTCCTTGCTTCCTTCTATCTTCTTTGTAGAGCCTAACTGTGGCCAACTGTTACCCTCCAGTTGCGGGAGAGGACGTCTCGGAGTTATTGGCGAGTCACCTGGACGGCCTAGCCGATACTAGTGTCACCGATGCTTCTTCAGGCTCCGAGCACGATTCTTCGGATGGTGCAGAGGGCTCGAATGGCGGCCTCCATCACCACAAGCGTCGTCGGGTGGATGATAACGAGGCTACCTCCAAGGATAACTCCTTGGAGGAATCGCCTGGGAAGGCTCCTATCTCTGTGACTCCACTTCGTTCACTTGCCCCTTCTCCTTCATTCCCAGTAATCGCAACCGCCTGGAACGCGGATATGCTGGATGAAGATGAAGACGATGAGTAAGTTCTTCTCCTCGTTCTTAGTCGAACATTTTTCTTTGCACCTATGTTGATGCTTTGTTTTTTGTTGTAGTCTGCAAACCATCAGTCCTCGCAGGTACGCTTCTTCCATTCCTCCCGAAAAGAGGAACAGAGCAGAAGCTGCGGGTGAGACTCCCACTGCTGGCACTGTCCAGAATTCTCACAGCGCAGCCCCCAATGCGGCGACTGTGGAACGTGAAGCTCCTAGTTTTGCCGCCAGGACTTCAGCTTCAAAAGAGGTGACGGACAGCTCCGCAGATCCCCTCTCCCGCGCCACGGGCCAGGTAAACTTTGTCATTTGTCTTCGAATTTTTATCGGGTGCACGACAGTGCTCCCGATGCGAGTAGCCCCCGAGGCTGTAGTCGATTGCATGCGATCGGCTACAAGCTCAAAGTCTTGTCTTTTTCTTCTTCTTGATTTTATCGGGTGCACGGCAGTGCTCCCGATGGGAGTAGCCCCCGAGGCTGTAGTCGATTGATTTCAATCGGGTACAGGCTCCAATTTATCTCTTCTAATTCTTCTATCTCTGTACTTTTGTAGTCGCTTGTTGATTCCCTTGCGGCGATTGGTCGCCGCGTTGTTCTCGCCGAATCGGAATGCGAGTCGCTTCGAGTAGACCGTAGTCGATTCCGCACCGAGAACGAGCTTCTTAAGAGTAAGTTTTATCATCTTCTCTTGTTCCTATTCTTTCATAAATTCTTGATTTCTGACAAGTGTCACTATGCAGCTCGACTCGAATTTTCGGAGTCTGAGAAAGACAGTCTCTCTGCGCGGGTAACCACTCAGGAGGCTGATCTGGCGGCTATTCGACAAGAACTGGAGGCCTCCCGCATGCGATCGGAGGATCTTGAAAGGAAACTCGCGGATGCGCGGAAAGCTCTGAAGGATATGGATGATGCTGGCAATAAGGCGGATGCTGATATTGTCACCTTCCTTCGTCCTCTCGCTGAGCGTCTTGCGGGTAAGTAATTCTTGGCTCTCGTAGTTTCATCTTCCGTCCCGGTGAACTTGCTGAGCCTTAACATTCTTTTCTTTCGCAGGTCTTCTGGGTGTTCCTTTGGAGATTCCTGGGATCCAGCGAGTAGACATGCTAACCGACACTCTTGCTCAGCTCAAGAGGCATGCCGAAGGAGCTTGCTCCTTGATTGGAAACGCCACTCAAGTGTTGACGCAACTGCACGGTCGCCTCCTCGCCAACGCTGCATCTCCACCCGTGCTAAGCGACCTCCTGAAGATCTTTTCGGTGAGCAATCTCCTGGATGCCTACGCGGTCGCCCAATCAGAGTCTGGCGCGAAGACGGCGATCCAGTTCGCGCTGGCGCATGGAGTCAGCGGTTTGGAGGAGGCCTGCTCGGCTCTTCCAGTCGACCCCTCCACGGGCAAAAAGGTACGGCTCTCTCGTTTTGGCGAGCAAGCCGCCATCCTTGCTCGGAAGCTGTCTGAGCTGTTTGCTCGACTCAAAGGAGGGGCGACTGCCGCTAGTGAGAGCACCACTGTAGCTTCGTAGTCTTGTTTTTTTCTTTTCCCACTTGATTGTAATGAACCTTGGGATGTATTCCCGTATTTTTATTGTCTTTAATCGAAATGTTTGTCTGGAAATTGATTCTTGTTGTTTGTATATTTTCTCCCGATGGGAGTAGCCCCCGAGCACTCGTCAAATGTGCGACTAGAGATACTTCGAATAGGGCGTCTTACTTCTTTCCTTGTATTCTTCCAGGCTACTGGGGTTGCCGCAGAACCTTCAGGTGGAAGTGCTACTCCAGTGAATCCTCTTGTCGCCGCTGTTGCGACCTATGCGGGTCTTCGCGATAGGGTCCAGGAGGGTGAGCGAAAGCTGAAAGCTCTGCGCGGTGTAGCGATGTGGCGAAGTCCAAGCAGAAACTGGCAACTGAACGCGAGCAGTTTCTGATGGATGAGTTAGCTTCGGTTGCGAGGGATTTGCTGTGTAAGTAATACAGCCCCTGTGTCTTCTTTTGTCTTGTTTCCTTAGCTGATTAAGCATGTTTGCTCTTCAGTTGTTAAACCGGATGACAGGGAAGAAAAGCAGTGGGTGGAAAATCACATTCTTCAAGAGGCTGGTAGCTCAAAGCCTCATGCGAACAATTTCTGGTCTGATCGCAGTCGAGGATTTGTGATGGCCACCTTGAAGTTCCGTGTCATCCAGGCGAGAATTCTCGTGAGTTATTTTCACGAGGTCTTGGTCGCGATGAACGCTGCTTTCTACCCACTCGAAAGGGGTCCCGAAGACTGGAGCCATCTTCTCAGGTTGTTCGGACGTGAGGGAGAGGTTCGCGCGTGTGTGCGCAATCAGATGACTTGCGGCGCGGTTGTGGCTCTATCTGATGGGGGGATAATAACCCGGTAGGCCAACTCCAAGGCATAACCCGGCCCAAGGAACACGGTGCGCAATCCGGTTAAGGATAATGGAGCTTCTGGAAGGCCCAAAGTTTGTAGGCCTTGTAACCCGGATTGTGGGTTACGGTAAGGAAAGTTAGGGTTTGTAAGCGGTGTCCGGATAGGATTCAAGCTGCGCCTTGGAGAGTAGGGCCAAGGGGGTACGGGTGCTTTATAAACCGACCCCTAGGTCTAGTTTAGACGGAAATCTAAGAACCCTAGTAGTACCGCTTGATATCGAGCATCCAGTGTAACCCTAGAGTTGAGTTATTATATCAAGATCGGAGACTCGGCGACTTTGATGGCCGGCTACCAGATTGATTTCCATCATGTTTTCCTCTGAGCTAAACCCTCTCCCAAACGCCTGTGTCGTCTTGCCCCAAGATCAGTTACCCCCGGTAACGTCTGCCGTGATTATCCCACGACACTATCCTTTGTCCGGATATGGCATCCTGAAATAAATGTTAACTCCGTAGCTAGGCTCCTAGATGGTCCAATCGATGATATTTCACCCTACTATGATGTTGTTCGTCCTGCAGCAGAGAAAATCATACGACTGACCTCTGAGGAAATAGATAGAGTGTTAGCGACTGAGAATGCTCAGCGCTTTGATTGATTGTCGGATGTGCACATCCTGTAATTTTGTATAGTTTGTAAAAACTGTTGTAAGGTGTGTAACCTTGTATGTATGATTTTTCCTGTGATGCTTAGTTGTAGGTGTAGCCCCCGTGTGTTTATGGGGTGTGTACCTGTAACTATTTAGCATGTAAGGAATAGGAAGCTTTGAGTAAATATGATGGAGAAACCATGTGTTTTATTGCAATGACTGAGAAGCCATGTATTCGAGCTACAAGAGTGGCTAGTATAGCCTTATTTGTTGTGATAACAAGTAAACCTAGGGATAAAATTTGCGGAGGTGTGCAATATTCCAAGGATTGGAATAGATTCCTCCGGTCGATGGATTCTTCAGCCTGTAGGCTCCGCCTGGGATGACTTCGTGTATGATGAAGGGTCCTTCCCAGGGTGGTTCGAGCTTGTGTCCTTCCTTCTGCTTGAGCCGCAGCACTAGATCTCCAACCGCGAATGCTCTGTGGCGTATGCGGCGACTGTGATAGTTTCGCAGTGATTGCTGATATACTGTGGATCTTGCGAGCGCGATGTCACGCATCTCGTCGAGTGCATCCATATCTTCCGCGAGTGCCTTGTTGGAGGTTTCTTCGCTGTAAGCCACAACTCGTGGGGCGCTGAATCTAAGATTCTCGGGAAGGACTGCTTCTGCCCCGTATACCATGAAAAATGGTGTGTTTTTTGTGGATCGGTTTGGAGTTGTGCGGAGGCTCCATAGTACGGAGGGTAGCTCTTCTGCACAATGTCCTGCTGCGGGGTGTAAACGATCGAGTAGGCGTTTCTTGATGCCAGCCAAAACTAAGCCGTTGGATCTTTCGACTTGTCCGTTCGTTTGCGGGTGGGCAACTGAAGCAAACTTGAAGTTGATGCCCTTTTCCTCGCAGAATTGTTGTGTTTCCTTTGCTGTGAAGTTTGTACCATTGTCTGTAATGATGTCGTGTGGCACTCCAAATCTGCATACAATGGAGTCGAGGAACTTGACAGCGCATTGGGCGCTAGCCGAAGTTACTGGCATGGCCTCGATCCATTTTGTGAACTTGTCGACTGCGACCAGCAAGTGTGTATAGCCGCCCGGCGTCGACTTGCGTAGTGGTCCAACCATGTCCAGCCCCCATTGTGCGAAGGGCCACGCAATGGGTATCATGTGCAATTCCGTAGCAGGTGCATGTGGTCTTGGTGCGAATCGCTGGCAAGCATCACATCGTTCGACCAGGTCCTTTGCATCGGTAGCTGCTGTTAGCCAGTAGAATCCTGCTCGGAAGGCTTTTCCCATTATTGTTTTCCAGCTAGCATGATGTCCGCAGTCTCCTTGGTGGATGTCCTGGAGTAATTCGTTTCCATCTTCGGGTGCGATGCAGCGCTGAAGTATACCCGAGATGCTTTGCTTGTATAATTCTCCGTTGACTACCCGAAAGGATTTGCTGCGTCTGATTATTTGTCGAGCCTCGCGTGGATCGGCCGGGAGCTGTTTGTTGGTCAGGTAGTCGAGATACTTCTGCGTCCAGACTGGCTCGACCAGAAAAATCTGTCGTGATATGTTATGAATAAGCGGGATGGCCTCTGTTTCTGGTATTGCGGCTGTTTCTGCAACCTTTTTGACTTTGACCGATCGCTTGATCATCCGTTCGAAATATATTCCTGGTGGTATGGGTGTATTTGTGGAACCCATGTTTGCCACTCTATCTGCTTCTTCATTGCTGGATCTTGCAATGTGCTTCAGCTCGCACCCTTTGAAACTTCCTTCGAGTAGATTATACATGTCGCGATACGCGACCATGTTTTCAGCAATTGCGTCACATTCTTTCATTGCCTGCTGCACAATGAGATTGGAGTCGCCGTAGATCATTAATCGGGTAGCTCCACAGGCGACTGCCATCTTCATCCAATGCAACAGGGCTTCATATTCTGCGTCGTTGTTCGATGCTGGATCATCTGGTGGAAAGTCTAGTCGTAGGACGTATTGCAGCTTGTCTCCCCGAGGCGATATGAGAACAATTCCAGCTCCTGCTCCTTCGTTTCTTTTGGACCCGTCAAAGTACATTATCCAATTGCTCGTGTACTCAGGCGGTCCGGGCGTTTGTAGTTCTGTCCATTCGCTTAGGAATTCCACGAGTACCTGGGATTTGACTGCGTTGCGTCCTGCATAGGTGATGTCCCAGGCGCCCAACTCGATGCTCCATTTTGCTATTCTTCCGGATGCCATAGGGTTGTTCATGATTGTCCCGAGTGACGCATCATTAACCACTGTGATGGCGTGTTCCTGGAAATAGTGCTTGAGCTTTCGGACTGTAAGAACAACTCCATATGCGAGCTTCTGGTAATGAGGGTATCGTTGTTTGCATGGAGAGAGCACTTCACTGATGTAATAGATCGGTCGTTGGACTCCGTACGCTTTGCCTTCCTCAGGTCGCTCGACCACGATTGCTGTGCTGGTGACCTGGTTTGTGGCGGCTAGGTACAAGTAAAGCGGCTCCCTTTTTTGCGGTGTTGCAAGGACGCGCCTGCTTTGCAACGATCGCTTCAAATCTGCGAACGCTTTCTTAGCTTCTGGTGTCCACTCGAATTTGTCCGTCTTCTTCAACAACTTGTAGAAGGGTAACGCTTGCTCTCCCAATCGTGCGATGAACCTGCTTAGGGTGGCTAGTCGCACTGCGAGCTGTTGGACTCCGCGTAAATTGGTTGGCTCCTTCATGGTCAAGATTGCATGTATTTTTTCTGGGTTGGCCTCGATGCCTCTGGCGGATACTAGGTACCCGAGAAGTTTTCCTGCGGGAACGCCAAAAACACATTTGGTTGGATTGAGCTTGATCCTGTATGCATTAAGGGCGTCGAATGTTTCTCTAATGTCCTCGAGGAGTGTGTCCTCAACTCGAGTCTTGATGACAATGTCGTCAACGTACACCTGTACGTTCTTGCCAATGAGGTTGGCGAGGCATCTTTGCATGCAGCGCTGATATGTTGCGCCTGCGTTCTTCAGCCCGAAGGGCATTGTCGTGTAGCAGTAGACACCGTGAGGTGTGATGAATGCTGTCTTTTCTTCGTCTTCCTGTTTCATCCGGATCTGATTATAGCCCGAATAGGCGTCCAGGAAGGAGAGGCGTTGGCAGGCTGCCGTAGAGTCCACGATCTGGTCGATTCGCGGGAGAGGAAAATTGTCCTTGGGGCAATGCTTGTTTAATGACGTGTAGTCGATGCACACCCGAAGGATATCCGTGTTCTTTTTGGGGACCAACACCGGGTTTGCTAACCAGGTGGATATCTTGATCTCCCTGATGAATTTCGCTGCTAGCAGTCTGTTTACTTCTTCTCCGAGCGCCTTCTGCTTGGGTTCTGAAAATCGCCGAGTCGTCTGTTTGATGGGTTTAGCATCTGGAAAGACTTCGAGGGAGTGCTCGGCAAATCCCTGGGTATTCCTAGCATGTCTGAGGGCTGCCAGGCGAAAATTTCCCAGTACTCACGGAGGAGTTTGACGAGCGCGCCTTTCTATGCTTGCGAGAGGGTTGTTGAGACCATCGCTGTCTTCGCAGAATCTGTCGGGTGCACTTGATGCTTTCGGGTGTCGCTGTTGGTGCTAAACTCCAGTTCAAGTGCGTTTTTCTTCGTGAGGGGCATCACGGAGTGATCCGTGGTCTTTGCCAGCTCTTGAAGTTCCTCTTGCATCCCGAAAGATTTTGCGATTTCATTGAACTCAATGTCGCACTTGTTGGACTTCTGAAAGTCTCCGTCGATGGTGATCACACCGTATTCGCCAGGTAGCTTGAGCTTCAAGTATGCGTAGTGTGGTACAACCATGAATCTGGCGAATGCTGTTCGTCCAAGAATGGCGTGGTACTGTGAGGGCCAATCGACGACTTCGAAGTCGAGGAATTCCCTTCTGTAGTTGCTTTTAGAGCCCAGGACAACTTCTAAGTTGATCGTTCCGTGTGGACGGATTGCCTTGCCCGGAACTATCCCGTGGAAGGATGTTTCTGATTCCGTTAGGCCGTCCAGGTTCCTGTTCATTCGGCGGAGTGTATCCGCGTAGATAATGTTGATGCCACTGCCACCATCCATGAATACGTGGGCCAAGTCATAGTTGCCAATCTGTGCTTGGATGACAAGGGCGGCGTGTCCTGGTCGATAGACTCGTGGTGGGTGGTCTTTCATCGAGAACGTGATTGGCTGGTCCGCCATCTTCAAGTACTCGGGCTTTGTTGGTGGTGTCTGCACTGCCATGCATAATTGCCTCGTGTTAGTCTTTTGAGCTCTGCGAGAGGGGCATACCTTCTGGATCATCGCGAGTTGTCCTGCCGGGTTTGGGTACGCATTGGCTCCGGCGTTTTGCGGCGGTGGTGCAGGCAGTGCAGCTAGCGCCATGTTTGGATTTGCTGGTGGAGGCGGGGGTTGTGGCGGCTGGAATCCTGGGTGTCCTCCCCCTGGAAGCGGCGGGTAATTTTGAGTGGATGCGGATCTTTTCCTTGCGAGGGCGTCCGAGATGTCAAGAAACTTTCGGCAATCCTTAAGAAGGTGTGTTGCCTTAGTTTTGCCCGTGCGCTTATCTGTAAATAGATGTAGCAAGCAGTATGCATCGAGGTCCTCCTCGGGGATTTTTCTTCCGCCTTTGGTCTCCACTCGCGATTTCCACGGCGACCAGAGTCGCGACTTCGCGTGAATTCCGCGGCGACCAATTCCTCTCTATCCTCATGATCGTAGTATTTCCTTCTTTTTCTTCGGCCATGGCGGTCGTCTTCGTGTGCGGGTGATGATGCTCTCTCATTGCGCACCGCATCTTCTCCGTTAGCCCATTTTTCGGCTATGATCATTAGCTCCCCAATAGTTTTGGGTGCAGCTCTGCCTAACTCCTCTCGAAAAGCAGTTCTGCTGGCGCCCTTTGCAAAGGCTTCAATCGCTACTTCTTCCGAGATGGTTCTTGCGGTGTTCCTGAGCGTGGTCCACCGCTGGATATATTCGCGGGTAGACTCGCCGCTTTTTTGCTTGCAAGCTCGCAGTTCTTCGATCGTGGCCGACCTCTTGTAGGTCGACTAGAAATTTTTGCAGAAATCGCGGTGCAAGTCATGCCACGATGCGTAGCAAGATCTTGGTCTCCTTTCCAGCCAACTGCGGGCCACGCCTACAAGGTGCAAATTGAGGTATTGCATGGCCGTGTTCTTGTTCCCACGTTGGCATTTTACTGCCGTGAGGTAATCGCTTAACCATTGAGAAGGCTCGAGTGAGCCGTCTACTTAGTCACTTCCGTGCTGAGCTTGAATCTTCGGGGTAGAGGCGCCTCGCGGATGCTGCGGGCGAAGCAGAGCGCACCGCAGGTTTCGTCATCCGAAGAGCCGGATGACGATCGGTCGCGATATCGTGATGCCCTTGCCTTGTCCACCTTGTTTTGTGCAATGTAAGATCGCGCATCACGTCCTGGCTGGTCGCGGTCGGCGTCCTTCCGCGGTTCCTTGCTTCGTTTTCGCGAGCGGCTGCCGTGGTGCCGCGAACTTTTGTCTCTTGGGATGCCTTCGCTACTGCTTCGACTGTCGCCGCGGCGTCGGGCTTCTTTTCCTCGACCACGACGTGGCGATTTGTCTTTTCTCGGCGAAGAGCTTCTCTGCCTGCGGGGCGTTTCTTTGTCTTTCTCCTTTTCCATTTCCTGTCGCTCCTTGTCCAGCTGTTCTTCAGCCTTCTTGCGGTCGTGGGAGGCGAGCCTTGCGGCTGCCAATCCTAGTCCTTTACGTATTTGCTTGTATTGCTCTGCCCGAGGGTCACTTTCCGTCGGTTGGTTCATCTGCATATAAGTTGCCGCGGCTAGAACCGCAGCAGCGGGAGTTTGCGGGTACACGTTGGCGTCATCGTCGACTCTCATGAAAGAAGGTGCGGCTGACCTGCTGGTCCCGGCTATGGACTCGTAGTCTCTGGATGACGACGCGTGTCCCTTCCTCGATGGTCGGGTGCCGACCGAGGGTGCGAGGGACAGTTCGGCTCGTCGTAGGCTTGATTCGTCTGCCGCTCTTCTGCGACGGGCAGATCTGCTCGGGCGTCTTTAATGGTTGATGCTGCTCTCACTAGATGATAGTGGAAGGCAGTTAGATCTTCGTGTGGCGCTCCTGCCGCGGGTGGCTTACTTGTTCGCATGGCCTCCTTGGCTCGGTTCCAGGCCTCCCGCGAGACGCCGATTATGTTGCGCTCCGTTGCGCTGAGTTCAGTTTCCGGAGGCTGTTCCGATCCTGCCATGCAGACTTGGGCCAGTCGTGTCCCGTGCGTCCTAGGCGTAGATTGGAGAGCTCTTTGTACCCGAGATGGTTCATCTGTCGAGAGGGTATGGTAGTCGTTTGTGTTGAAGCAGATGGATTCGCCACTTTTCTCCAGAGGGAAGCGCGAGTCGACGGCTCCAGATTCAGATTCTGATTCATCCGAGAAGTGGAGGATTCCGTCCCTGTTTGTCACGAACTTGAGGCTCCCGAACGTCAAGGTGACGCTCTTCTCCAGATCTTCGAATACCGGGCGCGATTCCGGCGAGTGAGGCGTGACCACGACAGATCCGATCCGTATAGGATTGTTCGGAGCCGTAGTCGATGGTTTCCAACGGGAGTCGGTTGTCGATGAAGCCGAAGATGCCGGTGATCCAGCGCCCGCCGTTCCCACAGACGGCGCCAATTGTCGAATCCCTGACTCAACAAATCCCTTCGGTGAACCTATCGGGTTTCGATTAGGAGAACCCATGAGCGCTGGTGGAATCGTCGGCTAGACAGGGGGCGAGATTTACCCAGGTTCGGGGCCCTCGTAGAGGTAAAACCCTTACTCCTGCCTCTGTCGATCTGTATTGATGATTAGATCGGTTACAATGGTGGTGCTCGAATCGAGAGTAAGATCTCGAGTTCAAGGCTTTTGGTCGTGCGGTATTGCTTGGTCCTCTTCCGGGGGCTCTCCTGGCCTTATATAGATGGCTAGGTCTCGAATCCTACCCGGAGAGGACTCGAACTCTAACTAGGTTGGTTACATGTTTCCTAGCTTAACCCGCAAGTTAGTGCGGGCGGGCTTCACGTGGGCCTTCTGGAGTATTCCAAGGGCTCCTCTTCTTGGGCCTTAACCTTGGGCCTGAGATGGGGTGTCCTTATCCGCAGGGTCTAGGATCCATATCTTCGTCACAAAGGTACCCACACTATCAAAAGCTGGCATAAGGCATATTTTTCGCATCTCGAAAACTCCGTCATTATTTCCAAGGACATTCCATAACAGTGGTATGTAAAGCACCACTAGGGGATATCATTAACAATGCGGACGCAACAGGCCGAGTAGCCAAATGGGGTATCGAGCTGGCTGCGTTTGACATTAAGTAGCAACTCCGGACGGCAATAAAATCCCAGGTGTTGGCAGATTTCGTCGCTGATTGGACAGAAGCAATGGAAAACACACCAATGCCGGAGTGTGAATACTGGGTTATGCACTTTGATGGATCCAAGATGAAAGAATGCGCTGGAGCTGGTGTAGTCTTAAAATCCCAAAAGGGAGACACTATTGAGTATGTATTGCAAATACACTTCAACGCCAGCAATAATGTGGCAGAATACGAAGCTTTGCTTCATTGCTTGCATATTGCAAAATAAATAGGTGTCAAGCGCATCATATGCTATGGTGACTCAGATTTGGTACAACACCAGCTCAGCCAAACATGGGATGCCAAAAGTCCCATCATGGCCGAATATCGGAGAACGGTGGACGAGTTTGCAATTTGCTTCCTGGGATTTGAAGTACTTCACGTCAAAAGGGAAGAAAATTGGAACGACGATGCATTAGCCCACATGGGCTCGGAAAGAGTGAAAACCCTACCACCAGGTGTGTTTGTCCAACATTTGCATGAACCATCGATAAAAGGTGGAGATGTCGATTATCCTCTCGTTTCCGGGTCAATTGAAGTTCTGCTCGTTAACCCGGACTGGAAGATTCCATATATAAACTTATTAGTAGATCAGAAGTACCCGAATGGAGCAGACGAGGTCTTGCAAAGGCAAATAAAATGCCGATGCAAAGGATACACGGTAATTGATGGTTGCCTGTATAAACGCAGCACTATCGGAATTTTTCTGAGGTGTATTTCGCCAGAAGAAGGCCGAGAAATATTGCAAGAAATCCATGCAGGAGATTGCGGACATCATGCTCAATCAAAAAGCATAGTTAAGAAAGCATTCCGCGCAGGATTTTTCTGGCTAACAGCCAAGACAGACGCCGAACACATAATGAATACATGTGCCGGATGTCAGTATTACGCCAAGCAGACGAATATGCCAACCCAAGCACTCAAAAATATCCCTATTACATGGTCGTTTGCGTCTGGGGGGCTAGATATGATGGGACCATTCAAAACTGCAACAGGTGGACTTACACATCTAGTCGTTGCAGTAGATAAGTATACCAAGTGGGTGGAGGCAAAACCCATCAAAAAGCTTGACGGTGTAACTGCCATAAATTTCATCATTGACGTAGTCATGAGATACGGCGTTCCACACAGCATAATCACTGATAGCGGGACAAATTTCTCTATTGGAGAGTTGTCAAAATATTGCTGACAAACGGGAATACGCCTAGATCTTGCATGTTGGCACACCCGCAATCCAATGGTCAGGTTGAACGAATGAATAGTTCAATCCTGCAGGGGATACGCCGAAAACTCGAATCTCCTCTTCATAGAGCAGCTGGAGCATGGGTGGAAGAATTACCCTCTGTGCTTTGGAGTATTCGAACGACGCCAAACATGTCAACAGGGCAAACCCCGTTTTTCTTGGTTTACGGCGCAGAATCAGTGCTTCCAACGGACATGCTCCATGATAGCCCAAGAGTGCAAGCTTTCGATGACTCGGATGCCGAAAGTGCACGACAGGATGCCGTCGATCTCCTAGAGGAAGAACGAGAACTTGTAATTCATAGATCCGCCATTTATCAGCAAGGATTATGACGTTATCATAATCGTAAAATCAGGCATCGTTCTTTTAAAGAAGGTGACCTAGTGCTAAGATTGGTGCAGCAAAGAAAACACAACTTAACCCCAGTCTGGGAAGGACCGTTTGTCATTAGCAAAGCTATGAAAAATGGATCATACTATCTTGTAGATATTCGGGACACGGAAGATGATCGCAAAAGACCGAATCACAAAAGAAAGAGAAAGATAGATGATGAACTAGGAGAGACCAAAAGATCCTGGAGCATCCAGAAGTTACGTCCCTTCTATACTTAGTTCAATTTCTATGTAAACATCTTTGAGATCATGAAATAAATATGTCGGAATTCATACATTTTTTTTTACATGTTCATTATAGTATAAAGCATAAAGTCCTCCTTATCTATTTCCCAATGATCTTTCAAAATACTCAATGTGAACCCGAATTGTGCCTGCTTGCTCAGAGTTAAAAAAACTGAATGATTTTCAGCCTAAAATGGCTTAAGAAAACCCAGATTGTTACTGCGTACCTGAGTTTCATATTCCTTCCTGTTCTCTAAGCATTATCTGATTGTTTTTATGTTGGGTCACTCGAGCTAGTAAGTAAAAATGCCTTTAGTATGATCCATGTTTCCGAGTTTCGACTGATTGGTTATACCCAGTCACTTGATATCATGATTAAGTACTATCGAGCCATTTCAAACACTAAAGACATATAAACCAGAGAACTAAGAAGATAGAGGAATAAAAAACCCGGAAAACTTGCAAAGACTTAATAAATTAACTGCAAAAGCGGAGTACTTGTTTATACAAAATAAATAGAAATCATTACAATAAGATTTAACATTGTAAGAACAATAATGCTTCTATTTTCCATATTTCTACCCAGGATCAGGCATCCGACTCTTCGTTTTTGCTGCTGGATTCCTCAGGAGTTTCCGGAATAGCTTCCTCCGCGTAGAAGGTGGAGATGTTCACCATGTTGGCAATCATGGTGGCGTGACCTTTGATTTCATCAAAGATGCTGGCCCTTTGCGCTTCCGTGTTCCCTTATGGGATGCCGGACGCCACGCGCCAAGATTTGGCAGTTGTGTAGTGCATGCGCATGAGCCCAAGAGCCATGCGTGCACCACCACGAGTCGCAGAACGGAGCAGAGACTCCTTGCGGTTTGCCACCTCCTTGATAGCTTCCGGAAGTTTTTCAACTTCCGAGAGTTCCCCAGATTTTCCGGGAAGATATTTGTTGATAAGAAGTATTCCTGCAGCCTTGATCGCGGTGAATACCTTCCCGAAAGCCCGGATTCTTTCGATCCGGGTAAGCTGGGGGCTATCTCCTGTTTCATAAAACACAAGTGTTAGAAAAATCACATGAAGATGGAACACGGAAAATCCGGTAAAAGCCAAATGTACTTATCGAGAATCCGGTCCATCTCGGTGCACGATCTCATATGGTGGCCATGTCCTTGGCAGCTTGGTTGGAGGCCTTCGACTCGGCGATGCCAACAGCTAGTTGGCTGGCCTCCAGTTCATGCTGCAACTTCACAGTGAGTTTGTGAAGTTCCAGGTTTTCGCGACGGAGGTTTTCGGCATTGCCGGCATCTTCTGCAACTTGTTTGGTTTTCGCCAAAGAAGCTGCAAAGCAAGTAAAAAGAAGAGTTAGACAACTCGGAAAATTATTTAGAAAAAATAGACAACTAAAAGCAGAGAAATATTTTACCTGCTGATTCATTCAGCTCTTGCTGAATAGATGCCAGATCTGCATCCTTATCTTCAAGAATTTTGAGAAGGGTTTTCACCTCCTTATTCTTGATGGAAAGTTTATTGAAAACCTCCAAGTTGATATTTTCGGCAGATTGCTGAATCACGGGAAAGAAATGAATGCTTTAGTTCAACAAACAAGCATAGCAACGAAAAAAGTATTAAGTCGAAAGGATACATTCAACTTATTACTTGGGGGCTAGAGATATTACCTGGCTGATCCTGGTCAAGTTTGCCAAGTTTTCGTTGAACTCTTTTGCATACTCTGCAAAAAGAATCCCAACATGGCAAAGCCCGTCCTGGATGACCTGCCGAGATGAAAATAAAAAGTTATTCCTTACAATTAGTCCGCCTTGCGGCCAAGGACGGATCAGACGAGCGGGAGCGAAGAACTTGGTAGCCCATGGACGAATATATCCGAGTTCGTCAAAAGTTCTTCCTTTACCTTGAATTCTTTGTTGAAAGTAGAAATGGGTTCCCCCTCAGGTGTACGAGAAGGACCGCCCATATCCGGCTCCGCCCTTTCCCTCGCATCCATCTCGGACGCAATGGGCTGGCTGGTCGGCAGTGGGTATTCCTCCGGCTTTGCAGACTGATCTTCTCCCCATAGAGTAACTGGGGTAGATGGAGCTGCAGAAGGAGATGGCGCCCCTTGCCGACAGTGGCCTTATGTTTCTTCAGCTTCTTTGATTTTAAAGAGGTTGGAGCAAGGCTGAAGGCAAAAAAATATCCGAGAAATCAATATTCCGAGAAACCAAAACAGTTTCTGCAACAAAAAGCAGGCAAAGGTAGAAAATGAAGGGGTCGTTGCATAGAAAACAAAAAAAATTCCTACGCGAGAGACACCCGAAAGGCCAAGATCTAATCTAGGAGACGAAGTGCAACGGGCGACGAGAGGGTTAAGGAGAACACATACCCTCGAAGACTCAAAGTGGTACGAGATCAAATCTCGTTGTTGGCGTAGTCGTACTCACACCGATCCCGATAGCGAGGAGATGGGCATCGCAATCCGGCTGTACATCCGTGATCGGTCACACGTACGGTTGATGACTACCTCCGTTCCCTCGATCCAGCGGTGCGCGGAAGTAGAGGATCCCTCGGAACTCCAGCAGCACGACGGCGTGGTGTGGTGGAGAAAACTTCGTTCAAGGCTTCGCCAAGCGCATGAACAAGTGGTAGAGCAGCGGGAGGAGGGAGGAAGAGATGACACAAGTGTGTGTGTGTGGGAGAGGGACCTCCCACCCCTCCTTTTATAGGAGGGGATGGCATCCACGAATTTGTGGGTGTCTCCACCTCTCCCTCATCATGTGAGTGGACTCTCCACTCAACCCACTCATTCTTCCATTAATTCCCACTCAAAATCCCAAGGGTTTTCTTTAATAAATAAATAAAACAATTTTATTTCTTTTTTTTAATATTTGTTAATTCCATTAACAAACATTAAAATATAACCCCTTGAGTTAGTTGTTAAATCTATTAACAAACATTTGATAAGAATCCCCTTGAACTATTTCAAAAATTACCCGAAACAATTTCGGTGATTAGTTCAATATTCCGCGAAACAATTTCGGTGCTGTCCAAACTTTTCTCCGATATTCCGTATCCTCTCAAAATGCGTCATCGAACCTTAAGTGTGTCACCCTACGGTTAGCGAATAAGATAGACATGATCGAGACTCCTCTCCGATCAATAATTAACAGCGGGATCTGGAAATCCGTGATGACTCCTATATATTCAACGATGACTCTCGTGATCATGTGAACCAACAACGCCATGAACTATTCCCGTTGTCTCGCGATATTTTACTTGTCCGAGATTCGATCATTGGTATCAACCATACCTTGTTCAATCTCGTTACCAACAAGTACTCTTTTCTCGTTCCCATGATATAACATCCTTGTGATCATATCACATGCTTGCAAGCGGTTTCGATGTGATATCACCGAGAGGGCCCAGAGTATATCTCTCCGTCATTTGGATGGACAAATTCCACTCTTGATCCATGATCCTCAACTAATACTTTCCGAATACTTAACAACACCTTTATAGTCACCCTGTTACGGTGTGACGTTTGATGCCATCAAAGCACTCTTCCGGTATCAGCGATTGACATGATCTCATGGTCTAAGGAATAAGTCACTTTGTATGTTTGATATAACAATGTAAACTAAATAACTTGATCGCATTGCTATATTCTCTTTGGGTATATGTTCATCACATCATTCTTCTAATGACATGACCCCGTTATTAATAACATCCAATGTTCATGATCAGGAAACCTTGATCATCTATTAATCAAAGAGCTAGTTAAAAGAGAGGCTTTACTAGGAACCATTGTTTGTTTATTAAGCACACATGTATCAACGTTTCCGATTAATACAATTCTAGCATTAGAAATAAACATTCATCATAAACAAGGAATAAGATAATAACCATTTTATTATTGCCTCTCGGGCATATTCCCTTCAGTCCCCACTTGCACTAGAGTCAATAATCTAGTCTGTAAGCACTTTAACACATATGGCGTACCAGTGTTATTACCATACTTCGCATGCGGTAAACATCATCAAAAAGATCTGAACTGTTCAGGTCCTATTGTATTTGCATGTTCTTTGCGTCTACACGCATCACTCATTCTCTAATGAGATGGCTTTGTATATATATGGTCAATCGGTAAAAACTAAATTCCTCAGCTTAAACTGATGTCACTAACATTGTGAAAATGTAGCTTCATAGTGTTAGCATTCTTGGAAATTCACCAAGTTCCGGTGATACCTTAATTCCTCAGCTTAAACCGATGTTACTAACATTGTGAAAATGTAGCTTCATAGTTTCAGCATTCTTGGAAATTCACCAAGTTCAATAAAGAACTCCTTGACACAAAATACGCTTATTATCAGTTGTCAACACAACGATATACTTTAGCCTTTGTTGTAGTATCTGTCACAATATTTTAATTTTGAAACTCTTTCAAATCCAGCATGGAACTTTCTTCCATCCTATTGTGCTACCCTTCATCACATATTTTAATTGAGATAAAATTACTTGAATAAATGACAAGACTATTAGTGTAACATATTACAACTAATATTTTGGCATTGCTACATAGGAAAACATATCCTTAGCATTTCTAAAATGACACAAGGATCTCTCCCACTGTTGTCTAATCATCATATGAATTATCCTGCTATAACATTTTATAGCATAGGAATCATCTGGTTGTGTACATAGCATGGAAACATGACTTAGAAATCTCAATTTCAACGATGCTCATCATGTGTCAAAACACATGACTCTTTCTCAATTATTTTCCATGTGACAAGAACTCCTTGTCATTTTGATATTCACTTACTTCAATATTTCATATATGTAATTTGGCTTCAATCATATCAGGCGATTCAATCCATCTCTTATAGATATCGATGCCCAATATCTTCTAAGCCTTTCATCAATATGAAATCGAAAATCTTAACCGTGTTAATTTAAAATACATATTTTCCAATCAACCATATGTCATCTACATAAAGTATTGGAAATATGTCATAGCGCTCCCACTTAATTTCTTGTAACTCTACAAGCATCTTTATCTTTCATGATGGAATCAAACTATTTTGATAACTTCATTAAGGTAAAGATTTCAACTTCGTTATGCTCACTTCAACCATTGAAGTGTGCATACCTTTCTAGCAACCTTTTGAATTTTACAAAACTCTTAGACTGTGTCAAGTACACATCCTTGATCAAACTTCCTCGAGAGGAGAGTTGGTTTTATTATTCAACTTCCATATCATAATATGTAACTTTGCTAGAACTATCCGCAAAGATTAAGCATCACTACGGAAGATCAAAATCTTGTAGTAGTCAACTCTTTGTACTTCGTCGAAAACAACTTTTCAATAAGTGCAACTTTCAAAGGATGTAAAATCCATGTCTTTGTCACTATATAGACCCTTTTGCTATCGTTAGGCATCATGCATATCGAAAGGACTACCAAGTCACATACTTGATATTCATACAAGGATACTATGGCGGATATAATGACTCATAGTCAATTTTACGAAGTCAGGGCCCATCATTTGCTTCCTTAATAAGGTTCGGGTCCTTCTTGTCAAAACAACACTTTATTCTTAAACCACAAGTTGGTCTAAGTACAAAGTTTTTGGACTTTTGTGGTTCAGTACGCAAACTCATCGAAGTATCTACAACAGATGTAGTGTCATCTACTTTGTCAAAATAGCAAACCCCGGAACAACTTCCAGTCTGCGCTACTCTTGACATGATAACAAAGATTCTCTAATCTCGTTGAGTTTGTACCGTGCTCCCACTCACTTGTTTCGCAAGAACTACTTTCTCGAGAAATCAACCCTTTCTGACAAACTGCATTTGTCTTTGGTCGGTGATAGGAGAAATACCCAATGGATTCGTTGGGATAACCTTATAAACATATATGTATCCCATTTTGGTTGTAAACATTTTACACATGCTACGCATACCAAAACTTAAGAAAAAATGACAATTCGGGTCACTACCCAAACCATATCTTATATGTTGTCAATTTCAACGGATCATGATGGTGCTCTTTTCAGTGTAAAAGCGGTTGTCACTAATGTATAAACTACAAAATTATAATGGCAATTTTATTAATCTTACCATGTCAAACAAGGTTTGATTTTGTCTTTTGAATACTCCAATCTAATGTGGGGTATTCGAGAAGTATAAGTTGTAGAACAATTCTGCAACTTCTTAGATGTTTTGCTAAACTTGTAACTCAAACTTTATCCTTTATGATCCAATCATAAATACTTGATTATCTTGTTACATTGATTTTAACTTCATATTAACAACCTTTTGAACCAATTCAAAATGTCAAACTCCGTTCCCTTTAAATAGATATACTCACATATCTACTCAAGTCATCGACAAAATTTTATGAAGGGAAAATTAATCCACCATACATGACTACACATAATGGACTATATACATCAATATGTATAATGTCCACTAAATTAGTCGTCCATTCTAGTTTGGCCTAAGAACGGAATTCTAGTCATCTGTTGGAAGAGGTCTCACAAGCGTCAATTTATTCAAAATGAAATGACTCCGGAAGTCCATCAATATGGAGTTCCTTCATGTTTTCCTTTCCGATATGAACTAAAATGGTGGTGTCACAATTTAAGTGAAACTCTTCTACGTCTTGCAACGTTTAGCATTTAGTCTTATAGATGTTTACTTTACCAACATGATTTATATTAACATATCCATCAATTATGGAATATGGTCATAGTTTGAACAATCTCATTTGTTCTCACAAAAGACTAGAACAAAATAACAACTTATTAAGTTCTTCAAATAAATCTTGACTGTTTGGTTCGATATGATAATGAACACAATAACACTTTATTTATGTTCTTGTCATAATCGATTCCACATCTATTACTAGTTCCTTTTAGGCCCTTGTATTTCTTGCATTGTGTTGCTTTGTATGACAACTCATACCAACCAATGTGGTATCAAAATACCAAAAAATACTTTGTTAACTAGTAATACATCTATAACTTGTATATCAAGCATATACTCCTGAGCTGGACTTTTCCAGTTATCTTCTTTTTCTGCCATATATCTTTTTGTAATTCTATTTTCAATATTCCCTTTCCTTTACAGAAGAATCATTCAACATCAAACAATGCTAGCCGTACTAGCTCATTTTCTTTGGCGTGTTAGTCATATACTATCACCCATTGAGTCATACTTTGAGTTTGATTGTTCTACTAATATCACCATATTAATAGCATTCTTCTAGATTCCACTCTTAGCAATTTCCAAGTAAGGTAAACTACTTTACCCATACTTCTAATCCATCCCATCATAACAATTTTATGATTAAGCTACTATAGCTCGAAGGAAGGGATTTAGAGGATAATTTTTAGCGCCTAACTTCTTGGAATATTCAAACGTCTAGCGTCTTCAATCATTGCATATATTCAGATAATATAAGCAAACATTGTCACGCTAAATTTGCATATATTCAGATAATATAAGCAAACATTGTCACGCTAAATTATATTCAGTCATGTTGCCACAAATAAGTTTCTAGATATGAATATATCTTTCACTTGATTGTTTCTGAAAACAACTCTTTTCAGTTCCTAAATCACCTTGATCAACAAAACATTCTTTTGAAGATAAAGTAATATGGAAGGAACCATGACTTTGGATTCTAAGTAGGAATTGGTTGCTCTCTAGATCAATCAATCATTAATCACATGGAGCTAGGTAGGAAATAGCGAAAATCTACAATAGGATTCAATTTTAAATTTCACTAATACGGTACCAATCTTAAATGGTATTTACCAGATCATAACAGTTATATCTCAATTAACAATCTAAGTGTAAGGTAGTTATGTGGATGCCAATGAATACTACAATTTGTGCAAATTCACTTTGATTAGTTGTTCATGATAAATAAGTTCAAGTTAATTCAAAAATTATTCCATGAACTCCCACTCAAAAACAACATACCTCTTAGTCGTCTTTAGTGATTACACGAACCAAATTCACTACACCAAAACCGATCATCACGTGAGATGATGTAGCTTCAAAGGAGAACATCGACATGTTCATCATATCATCCATATGACTCATGCTTTACCTTTCGGTTACGTGTTCCGAGGCCATGTCTGTACATGCTAGGCTCGCCAAGTAGAACCGTAGTATTGCGTGTGTTTCAAGGCCATGTCTGTACATGCTAGGCTTGAAAACACCCGTTGTATGCGAACGTTGAGTCTGTCACACCCGATCATCACGTGGTGTCTCGAAACGACGAACTTTTTTAACGGTGCATACTTAAGGACGAACACATTGTTATCTTGATATTAAGTGAGAGGGATCATCTTATAATGCTAACGTCACTATCTAAGCAGAACAAGATGCATAAAAAGGATTAACATCACAGACATCACATGAAAGGATAACGTGATATGATATGGTTCTTCTTGCACTTGATCTCCATCATGTGCATTATGGTATGATCTTAATCATTCCACCGGCGTGGTACCAAGTACCACGGTACCCCAAACTTGATTGTCCATCAATAAGAAGACAACCATATGGACACCTTCCGGTATATCAAAAAATTACAAAATAGATCATCTCATAATCAAATTTGTAATATTGACCATATCACATCACATGCCCAGGAAAAACTAGTTAGACGCTTCTAATTTATTTTTGCATATTTTACGTGGCTTAGGGCTTTCGAGGATAGAACCGTTCATACCTATGAACATCAATCACAACATTGATAAACACATTTTAACAACCCTTCGTAGATTAGATCTTAACTATAGTAGGAGAAACAGACACCCGCAAGCCACTTATGCAATACAAGTTGCATCTCAGTTGTGGAACAAGTCTCATGTACGTGGACATGTAAGGTTAGTCCGGGCCGCTTCATCCCACTATGCCACTAAGATCATAAAATAATCAAGGAGGTAATAACATGATCATCAACGCCCACATACACCTATGTGTTCTACCCGTACAAAACATCTACGCATAGATCCGGCTCTGATACCACTGAAGGGGTCGTTGCATAGAAAACAAAAAAAATTCATACGCGAGAGACACCCGAAAGGCCAAAATCTAATCTAGGAGACGAAGTGCAATGGGCGACGAGAGGGTTAAGAAGAACACATACCCTCGAAGACTCAAAGTGGTACGAGATCAAATCTCGTTGTTGGCGTAGTCGTACTCACACCGATCCCGATAGCGAGGAGATGGGCATCGCAATCCGGCGGTGCATCCGTGATCGGTCACACGTACGGTTGATGACGACCTCCGTTCCCTCGATCCAGCGGGGTGCGGAAGTAGAGGATCCCTCGGAACTCCAGCAGCACGACGGCGTGATGTGGTGGAGAAAACTTCGTTCAGGGCTTCGCCAAGCGCATGAACAAGTGGTAGAGCAGCGGGAGGAGGGAGGAAGAGATGACACAAGTGTGTGTGTGTGTGTGTGTGGGAGAGGGACCTCCCACCGCTCCTTTTATAGGAGGGGATGGAAGCCACGAATTTGTGGGTGTCTCCACCTCTCCCTTATCATGTGAGTGGACTCTCCACTCAACCCACTCATTCTTCCATTAATTCCCACTCAAAATCCCAAGGGTTTTCTTTAATAAATAAATAAAACAATTTTATTTATTTATTTTAATATTTGTTAATCTTCTATATCTAAATAGGAGCACCCCACTAGCTGATTTCTCTAAACATGCAAGCATGACACCTCATCAAACATTTTTGAGCAATCATATCTAGCCACCTAAGCAACTCTGCCACATAATCCAGCGAAAAGGGGACTAAACGTTCGGTTCCATGTGTACATATTATTTTCCATTAATTACATGCATTGCATGGTGTACGTGTAACTGTAGCTCACCATCAATTATTCAATTACAAGCTGACCGCTCCTTTCACCTCCTCCTCATGAATCAATATTAATCTGCGTGGTCTCCACTGCAACAGCCACCGAGCCATCATCTCTACTATATAGAAAGTCTTACCGTGATGATGGTTCGTTGGTACGTCTCATGGGTTCGGTCAAAGAAAAAGGAATCTGATGTAGCAACGAAATCCGGAACATAACAGAATTGTTTTTTATTTTACCATGCTAACGTCCAATATGTACACGTACATGTACTAACCAGGAAACAGGTCTGAAAAAGAACTCCGATGTCACACGCAACAACAAAACCCGATCTGGAAAAAAAAGTTTGGACCAACACCGAATCGTTTTTTATCAGGAAAGAACAACAGCACCGATTGGGAAAAAAAGAGGTCCGGACCAGGATCGAATCCAACCTGGAGACAAGCTAACCAGGTCACCTGCCGATTACATATAGGAGAGAACCAGTCTAAACCGGATCGGATCTAACCTGGACATACTAACCAGGTCACCAGCCGATTACATATATGAAGCTTCAAAATAGATTAGTCGAACTAAGCAACCCGCTTCTCAATCTGGAGAAGGAACATAACGACACATCTTCTCACGAGTTGATCCCTTCTTCCAATCTGTGGATAGAATAGACATCTTCTGGCGAGCTGATCCTCCTCTTCCAATCTGTGGACAGAATAGACAAGTATCAAGTTAGTGTGAGCTCTTCCTGAAGAATACATCTTGGTGAACTACCTAACGATTGCCAATGTAACATACTTGCACATCCTGCACAATATTTGACAAGTACACTTCAGAATTAGAGTAGAACAATCTGTGACATAAAAAAAGCCTAGCCAACACATACACATATAGCTTATACTAGCTTATACATAGATGAATCAACCAAACATACAAGCTGCAACAGAGCTATCTCAAAACTGCTTATATATTTGTATTACTGCATCAAATCATCTTTTTCTGCTCAAAACTACTTATATATTGTATTACTGCATCAAATCATCTTTTTCTGCATTCATTTTTCAAATATTGTTCGAATAATCTGAGTATTTCATGTTTAACTTCTAATTATTGTTTTGGTTGCAGACAATGGATAACATTGAATCAACAAAAGATTTTAACATTGCACAAGACAAAAATCAAAAAAGACTTGAACGTGATAGAGCTCGGCGAAATAGTTTGACGGCTCAGCAAAAGGAGGAGATTAATGCACGTAGAAGAGCATCCTGGAACAATAGCATGAAAAATATATCCATACAAGAGAGGCAGGAGGAGAACGAACGGCGACGTACAGCTTGGCAAGCCCAACACAATAGTTTGACGACGGAGCAAAAGAAAGAGATTAATGCATGTAGAAGAGCAACCAGGCAAAACAAAGCACTCCATGAAAGGAACGCACAACAAAGAGCTAGCAGGCAAAATATATCCGCAGAACGGAGGCAAGAGAACAACGCACGACAACGCGCATCCAGGCAAAGCATAACCGGAGAGGAAAGGGCAACACTCCTAGCTCGACGCAGGGAAAATGATGCGGCCAAGAGGAACACCCTGTGCCCTGAATCCATCGCGATGGCGTGCCCAACTGCAACAAAATTTCCAACAAGCACGCCGGAGTACATCACAAGGACCGACGGTAACACATCGATATTTAAAAACTTATTTATGGCAGGGTGCATTGTACTTAACAGATCAAGAATGTTGTAGGCGACATGGAGGCCTTCCTCAATGGTATCATGGACGATAATACCATCCCCAACGACCTAACAGACGAGGAGTGCTACATGCATGACCTCGAAGGTACAAATGCAAACCTTTCAATCAACATTGTCTATTACAAGTAAATATGAACATAATGATGTGACATCATATGCATGTAGGTTCCGACGCTGATAACATGGACCTTGATCCACGGATAGACACATCTGGCGAGGCTGCTATCGATCCTTTTGACTATGTGTACTCGAACCTCCCATATAGCACTCACATACTAGAAGAAGTCCCTGACTGCAACCACTGCCATGCCAAGAAATTTGAGCATGAGACCCCCGGTTTCTGTTGTCGAAACGGACAGATCGAGCTAGCTGAACCAGTTCCTGTCCCGGAGCTGATGAGGCTATGGTCTAGCATGGATGCAGATTGTCGACATTTTCGAGAGAGCATACGATTCTTCAATGGACACTTCTCCGTTACAACCCTTGGCGTCAGTCTCGATAACAACTGCACAAACATGAGGTCTGGGGTCTACACATTCCGAGCCCAAGGCTCCTTGTACCACAACGTGCATTCGTTCGGGCAAGGCTCTCGCCTAGAGCATCTACAACTCTACTTCTACGACGATGATCCCAGCCTGATCCATCGCAAGGAAGCCACCAAGGAACTAGACCAAGAGGTCGTCCGTACGGTTGTGAACATTATGAGAGGAAACCCTTACTCCCAGCAGTTTAGGAGTTTAGTCGCCCATAAGGATAACCTCGAGGACTACCGCATAGAACTAAATACCGACAAAAAGCTAGACCAACGGAGATACAACACAACGGTGTCGTCGGAGGTGGCTGCGATCTGGGTTGAGGGCAGCAACCCTGAAAATAGGTTCAAGCGCAGCATTACCCTCTACGGCAACAATAACAAGAATCAGAGTATACAGGCCACACAAGGATGCTACGACCCACTCTCGTATCCCCTGTTCTTTCCCAAGGGGGAACTCGGTTGGCATCCAAATATTCCTAAACGTAATAAACCTTGGAACCTTGCACAGCAACCAAGAGCAGACCGTGACAACAATCCAAGTTCGGCTATCTGCAGAACTTCTTATTTATTTCTACTTCCATTACTTTTGTTTTTATTCTATATTGCACTTATGTTGCATAACATTCTTTCTTTTACTGTCCTTCAAACTTCAAACAGAGGGTGGTGGCAATTTATGCGTCTCCGTCAGGGACTACTACTGTTACCGTCTACAGATGCGTCCTGCTATATTCAACCCCATACTACATGGAGGTCGACTGTTACAACAATGGGCGGTGGACATGTACATAAAGATCGAGGGTTGCAGGTTGAATTGGTTCAGGAAGCACCAGCCACAGATACGCGCTGATCTGTATAAAGGAATTGTTGATAGCATTACAGCCGGAGAGACTCGAGCAAGCGCTGTGGGAACAAGGATTGTTCTCCCGTGGAATTTCCAGGGATGCTTCCGAGACATGAAGCGCAGGCATATGGATGCCATGGCATTGGTACAAACGTACGGCAAGCCTGACATCTTGACTATGACATGCAACCCAAACTGGCAGGAGATACAAGATGCCCTGCTTCCAGGCCAAACCCCGCAGGACCGGCCAGATATTGTGGCCCGGGTGTTTAGGGCCAAGCTGGAGATGATGAAATACATGTTGACCAAGAAGAACATCCTTGGTGTTGTGAAGGCGTACGTCTACGTGGTCGAGTTCCAGAAGAGGGGGCTCCCGCATGCTCATTTCCTATTGATCATGGATTCCAAATATAAGCTCGTTGCGCCAGAGCAATATGACCACCTCATATCCGCCGAGCTCCCGGACAAGGAAAAATACTCAGAGCTATACGCCATGGTCGTGAAGCATATGATGCACGGCCCATGCGGTGTCCTAAAGCGAGACAACGTGTGCATGCAAGATGGGTCATGCAAATGTAGGTATCCACGTACATCAATGAGACCACCATACAGGGGAAGAACTCATACCCCATTTATCGGAGACGGAAGGACGGCCGTTCGGCAAAGGTCCGTGGTGCGACGCTCGACAATAGATGGGTTGTCCCTTATAACCCTTACCTCTTGCGTATGTTCAACTGCCACATCAATGTGGAGGTATGCTCTAGCATAAAGGCAGTCAAGTACCTATATAAGTACATATACAAGGGCCACGATCAGACTTCATTCAACATCGACAAGCCGGATGCCTATGGTAACATAGATGAGATCAAGAGATACATTGACGCAAGGTGGATTACTCCACCTGAAGCCATGTGGAGGATATTCGGCTTCAAATTATCTGAATGCCACCCGTCTGTGCTACAGCTGCCGCTTCATCTCCCAAATATGCAAAGAGTCGCGTTCAAAGAGGGAGACAACCTAAACGACGTTGCTGCCAAGGAGCACACATCAATGCTAACAGAGTATTTCGTGGCTAACCAAAAGCACGAGTGGGCTCGAGATATTCTCTACAGGGATTTTCCAGGAAGGTTTACATGGCAACCAACAAAGTACTGGAAGAAAAGGACAAGAGATCACCAAGTAGGCCGAATCGTGATAGCTAATCCCGCGGAAGGGGAGCGGTACTTTCTTAGGGTGCTACTAAACCACATACCCGGCTCAACGTCCTTCGAAGACCTGAAAACCGTTGATGGTGTGCTATGTGATACCTTTCGTGAGGCTGCTGAGAGGAAGGGTCTAATCGAGGCCGACAACACGCTCGACGAGTGTCTTACTGAGTCGGAGCAGTTAGCCATGCCCGCCTCACTTAGGAGGCTCTTCGCAACAATCTTTGGTGACGTACATGGTCTTTGGAATCGACACCTTCAGGCGATGTCTGACGACTACCGGAGGAACAACACGTGTCAAAATGCGGTGGAGCAAATGGTGTTGCTTGATATCAGGGACATGCTACAATCCATGGGCAAAGACATAACGTCGTTCCCTCTTCCGCACATTGACAAGACGTATGACAACACTGGAGGCGATTATAGGGAGATAATTGAGGAAACCAACATCAAGGTTGACCAGGAAGACGCTTCTCTGGCGAACTTACTAAACTACGAGCAGAGGCTTGCCTATGACAAGATACTAGAGGCGGTTGATGGTCAAAAAGGGGGCATATTTTTCGTTGATGGTCCAGGAGGCACCGGGAAGACCTACCTTTACAGGGCACTGCTCTCTAGGGTTCGTCGACAGGGAAATATCGCGGTGGCTACAGCGACGTCCGGTGTGGTTGCTTCAATCATGCCCGGAGGCAGGACAGCCCACTCGAGATTCAAGATCCCACTGAACCTTCAAGAAGGGGCATCATGCAGATTTACTAAGCAGAGTGGGACAGCCAAGCTCCTCGAGATGGCTAAGCTCATACTATGGGACGAGGCCACCATGACGAAACGGCAGGCAATTGAGGCGTTGGACAAAAGCATGCGCGACATCATGGAAAACCCGGACAAACCTTTCGGGGGCAAAACCGTCGTGTTCGGTGGGGACTTTAGGCAGGTCCTTCCGGTAGTGAGGAAAGGGTCACGGGGTCAGATAATCGATGCGAGTCTACGGAGTTCAAACCTATGGAAGGACATGCACCAATTAAGGCTCGTAAAGAACATGAGGGCCCAAAACGACAAGTGGTTCGCAGATTACCTGCTGAGGATAGGTAACGGCACTGAGGAAACTGACGAGGAAGGAAACATCCAGCTTCCAGAAGATATTTGTGTGCCGTCTACGGGCGATCCGGCTGACTTAGAGAAGCTGATTGACCATGTGTTTCCTGCCTTAGACCAAAACATGGAAAATCCAAATTACATGACTTCTCGAGCAATCCTCTCCACCAAGAACGACAACGTTGATGGAATAAACATGGGCATGATTGAGCGTTTTCAGGGCGACGAGATGATCTACCATAGCTTCGATAGTGCGGAGGACGGTCCGCATGGCTACTATACTCAGGAGTTTCTTAACTCGCTGACTCCTACTGGGATGCCCCCGCACGCGCTTAAACTGAAGATAAACTACCCCATTATACTGCTGAGGAACATTGACCCGGCTAACGGGTTGTGTAACGGCACCAGGCTTGTCATCCGTGGGTTCCAAAGGAACGCAATCGATGCAGAGATCGTGGTGGGGCAGCACGCTGGGCAGAGGGTGTTTCTTCCTAGGATACCTCTTTGTCCGTCCGATAGTGACATGTTCCCATTTAGATTCGAGAGGAAGCAGTTTCCGATCACACTTAGCTTTGCCATGACGATCAACAAGGCGCAAGGACAGACCATCCCAATTGTAGGCGTGTACTTGCCGGAGCCGGTATTCTCGCATGGACAGTTGTACGTCGCATTGTCGAGAGCCACCGCGAAAAGGAACATCAAGATTCTCGCCATCAAGGTCAATGGAAAGGACAAGGCCAAGAATTCAAAGAAGAGAAAGAGAACTGAGTCCTTAGTAACGACCACAATGAACATAGTCTACAAGGAAGTCCTTAGCACTTGAACACACTGGAGCAGATCTGAGCATATGAACATTTAAAAAATATATATATATGAATATCTATGTGCATTTCGTGTTTACACGTGATATATTTATGATAAATAAATATTGCAAGCCTTGCATGTAGTTCAATAGAAATAAAGGAAACAATAAGTTGCACAGCGTCTTACATTGCAATCTTGATCATTGAATAAAATAATTAAGACAGTTTCTCCAACCTGCAGTCCCATAAGAAAATAACTTAGTGCAGGTTTAGCTCTATACCTAATAAACTGAAATACACTGTCCCAATCAAATTACGATATAATAGCCCATAGGATCAAGGCTCCAAATCAAGGTGGTTTAGTGCAGATTCATATTCAGTCAATATGATAAACCGAAGTAGACAGTGTCCAATTAATAATTACCAGTTGGTCTGTCAACACACAACAAACTGAGCACGGTGTTCATATTTGAATAAATATAATACAACATATCTAGGTATTTGAATAATATTTAATCCAATCGTGTTGTTCATCTATACCAAAACAAGATGATTAAAAAGAACCCACTTATATGACTTGACACACCAAAATATTTGCTGATAATGCTAAAAGGACAGCAAGCAAATCGTTGCTCCCAAGTTGATAGCTGCACTATGCTGACACAATAATTTTAGACAAGACACCTTTCTAGGCTTTTAAACAGCATGGAAATGACATACCACCTATGGAGCTTCAGCTTAAAATACAAGACCAATGAGCTTCAACACTTTGAATGGCTGGTATTTTGTCACTCTTACAATATTTTGCTAGATAGCGTCAGCGAGAGGAAAAGATATGAAGGAACAAAATACGCGCATAGCGCATCATACAATCAAATGCAAACTAAAGAGAAAAATATGAAGGAACAAAATACGTTGCTTAACGGTAGTAGAGATGATTTCTATATGCTCTTAAGGAAGAAACAAGAATATCCAAACCTTTAATGCGCCTCAACTCTTTGCACAATGTGATAAAGTCTCCCCATTTCATATGGCACCGCCAAATAAACTGCAAAATCCGTTCAGTAGTAAACATCGACAAGCTCTCTAGATACTCTCCAAAGACAGCATTTTCTTCAAATACTTGTTTGTAGCCACCAGATTAATCTCTTCAAGCCACAATCCAACATCCTGAAAGAGGATAAGAACGTTATCAAGTCAATAGCCTTTTGCTTTTGCATCTGATATTAGCTATTACTGGTTCAAAACAGCAGAGCTCTTTTTATGAGAAAAATCCATAGATTGTTTTCATGGTACAGCCCAATATATCAAATTTCCTGATAAAGTAGTTTAAAAAAAATTGGTGTTTCCTCCAAGCTCTGGACCTCCGGTCATGAAACGCAATACTCTAGCAGAGGGCAGCATCTCAAATTCTATGCATGGGAAACATCTGAGAAGAAAGGGGGACAAGAATCATCATGTCCTTATTAGACATATCTGATATAAAGTGTACGCCACAAGGCAAAAGCTCACCCCAACTGAAACAAAAAGAAAATACAATAGGACATGTACAGTGAATGTTACTATACCTTGTTGCTACTAAGCAGGTAGTCGTACTAGGGAATGTGTTCTCTCAAATAACAGCCATGTTGTTGGTAGCGGAAGATTAATCAATAGTTGTGTCAGACTTCATAACTTGGCATGCAACAACTGAATTTCATTTTAGATGCTTCTGAAATATAAAAATAACACTGAGAATGAGCACCCAGTAGACCGCATCCAAATGCTAACTCAAAGCTCAAATTTTCCAATCCAAATCCCAGTGTGACTACCTTCTGGATATCTAACCGATCTACAACGGGGTCAAATATCCTTAATAGGGAAATTTTGAGGAGCCCATCGATGCATCAATTTGGTATCCGGTAAATTTAACGAATTATTCTGGTTTTACATGCTAATTAGTTTCCGACAATGCTAAATCAGTTCGAGAGAGGAGATATCATACCGACGCCGTGTCGTTTGTGCTGCGTAGGTAGCCGTCGCTGTTGTGCGCGGGATCCATCGAACCGGCGTGGTCAGGCCGGTATCCGCAACGGAGGTCGCGGCCTTGTAGATCTCAACGGCGGAGTGGGGGAGGAGGGAGCTCGCGAGGGGGGATATGGCCAGGAGCAGATCTGATAGAGGGATAGGAGAATGGAAATGAATGGAAAGAGCTTGAGGGGCTCAGCCTTCACGTGAGGTGGACTCGTGAGGAGCAGCCTCAGTCAGATGCAGGAGAGTGAGAGAGGAGTGAGAGCTCGAAGAGATGGGGAGTGATCAGAACAGCACGGGATATTCTTTGTTGATTTTTTAATAAGCCTAATGCTTGCTGCTATTTTTGTTGACCCATCTTGTCCGTTAATTTACCTGCTACTGCTTTCGTAATTGAGAGAAGGATCAAGATTTTAATTAATCGTATGGGTTGTGATTTCTTCTCTCATTGCAATGTACTAATTCCCCCGACCACTAATTTGTTTGCTCACATTCTCTCTCGCTAAGTCTATTCAAGGCTAAGTTTGCCTCATTTAGAGGTGACCGGATGTCTTATATGGTGTATATTTCGTAGCAAAGCACAGGGCAAATGTATCCAACTGTATCAAATAAAATTTGAGACCATGGCATCTAGGTTTAGGATGCCGCATCAACCGATCCTGCTAAATTGTAATAAGTTTATTTATTCTTAAGTGCCAATACAAAAAAAATCAATTACAAAAAATATTACAATGTGTTGACTCTTTGAAATATTAGACATTACGAGACAATATCGAAAATGACCGGGTTATACAAAAATTAAGGAGGTGCATGTATTGTCATTCTTTTCTCTATTCATTCATACGAGCCACGTACGTATGTACCATCGAACCTACCAACACCACAGTTTTCAATATTACAGTTGAGATTATGTGCGATCTATTAAAAAAAATCTTGTCCCAATACACTTTTTTCTTTATAAATTATGAACACGATAGAAATAGTAGTCTTAACGCTCATAAAGAACCAACTAAATAGACCATTGTGTTATGTTGCTCGAGAAACAAAAAGCGCATGATAACACATAGTTTCGATCGTGCCGCCGGCGTGGGGGGAAGCCCAAGGCTTGCTTCCTCGCATTCTCCGTAGCAACGCACGGGCATTCAACTAGTATCTGATAGTATCTCATGGAAGCTTCAGTTTGGTTAGTCATGAACTTTATATGGTGCTCTTGAAAACTGAAGAAGGGGATTCCTACAGTCCACGCTCTCCACAGAGCAGGTAGCCGAGCAGCCTTTCTCTTCTTTTTTAAAGACCCGGATCGGTTCTCGCCTCATCTTGGTGCCACGTGAATTGTTGACACTTCTAATCTCTCATTCCACACGCCCTACTAGGTATCTTGGCTAATTGACTTCTTCTATGCGTGAGATTAATTTTTATTTCCCATGCCTGTCTTTTTAAGGAAGTAAGTATTCACCTGATTTTTTATGGAGTCATTTTGCGCATCACAGACACGGGGATAGATGAAAAACTGTTGCTGTGTACACAACTTCATAGCTCAATTTTATGTGTTTTTGCTTTCAGACAGTCTATGTTCCATGCACTTCAGCTCCAGTGTCAGGACTTGCTTCCGTAAATTTTGATTTTTTTTCACTAAAGGAGTGTTCAAAAGGCTGTCTCCTGGGTATGGTACGATTTTACAAATTCAGGTATGTTCTTCTGTTCTTTCTTTCAATGTCATCCAAATAACAAGTTTGTCTCATTTCATGCTGTTTCAGTTCTATTGCCCTGGTTTCTGATTCTTGGACAGCAACAAACCATGTACCCTTATCTTAGTATGCTTTTTAATAAAATTATTTGCCTGCTCATAATTGAGATTTTTGGCTCACGAGCTTCATGTCTTGGCATATTACAAAATGATTTAGCTTACAACGGTTTTATATACCATTTCTCATGCTAATTTTTGGATCATTCTTCAACCGTACTACTACCAGAATCCGATGAAGGGAGAATTATATTTGTGGCCTGTGCAACCTTCCGTAGTCACTTAGTTCTATGGGGGATTTCAAATGTGTATTCACTCACACACTACAGTATTATGAAGTTGTAACATTTACTCATCTGATAGAACATTAAGAAGGACCAAAAAGGTTTCAGCAATTTTGTACTCATGGTTTTCTGTTTCTCTTTCACCACAAGCCAGAAAAAAAACGGTACAGGGTTTCTATTTAGTAATAGAGGATTTCGTTTACTTTGAATAGGGGGGAAAAGTCGATTGTATTCCAGATAATTGAATCTGCTACGCGTGCACATTTTAACAATTTATACTTATGCTTCTTAATTTTCAGCCTCTGCTTCTGCCTTATTTTTCTTTGTTATATGTTTGTATCCATTTTTATTCCTCCAAGTGCAAAGTAACCTACATTGTTTGGCATACTTATGCCCCGCAGCAACGCGCGGGAATCATCTAGTTCCATTAACAAACATTAACATATAACCCCTTGAGTTAGTTATTAAATCTATTAACAAACATTTGATAAGAATCCCCTTGAACTATTTCAAAAATTACCCGAAACAATTTCGGTGATTAGTTCAATATTCCGCGAAACAATTTCGGTGTTGTCCAAACTTTTCTCCGATATTCCGTATCCTCTCAAAATGCGTCATCGAAGCTTAAGTGTGTCACCCTACGGTTCGCGAATAAGATAAACATGATCGAGACTCCTCTCCGATCAATAATCAACAGCGGGATCTGGAAATCCGTGATGACTCCTATATATTCAACGATGACTCTCGTGATCATGTGAACCAACAACGCCGTGAACTATTCCCTTTGTCTCGCGATATTTTACTTGTCCGAGATTCGATCATTGGTATCAACCATACCTTGTTCAATCTCGTTACCGACAAATACTCTTTTCTCGTTCCCGTGATATAACATCCTTGTGATCATATCACGTGCTTGCAATCGGTTTCGATGTGATATCACCGAGAGGGCCCAGAGTATATCTCTCCGTCATTTGGATGGACAAATTCCACTCTTGATCCATGATCCTCAACTAATACTTTCCGAATACTTAACGACACATTTATAGTCACCCTGTTACGGTGTGACGTTTGATGCCATCAAAGCACTCTTCCGGTATCAGCGATTGACATGATCTCATGGTCTAAGGAATAAGTCACTTCGTATGTTTGATATAACAATGTAAACTAAATGACTTGATCGCATTGCTATATTCTCTTTGGGTATATGTTCATCACATCATTCTTCTAATGACATGACCCCGTTATTAATAACATCCAATGTTCATGATCAGGAAACCTTGATCATCTATTAATCAACGAGCTAGTTAAAAGAGAGGCTTTACTAGGAACCATTGTTTGTTTATTAAGCACACATGTATCAACGTTTCCGATTAATACAATTCTGGCATGAGCAATAAACATTCATCATAAACAAGGAATTAGATAATAACCATTTTATTATTGCCTCTCGGGCATGTTCCCTTCAGAAAAAAAAACCAGGTGATTACCTGGACGTAGCTATGGGAACCCCGTCAAGATCCACCACCTCTTCAGTGGTTACCGGCCTCTTGCGCTTTCGACCACCATAAGTTTGGCATGAATTTTGTCAAGTTCATTGTCAGTTGCAAGGTCTTTCTCGGTAAGGTCAGTCCACTAAGGAGAAAGCAAAATATTCGATTAAGTCAAGGAATCAGGGAAAGATAAGAATCAGAGAAATTTCCCAAAGGAGGAAAAAGCATTACCTTGGGAACCGAATTTTCTTCATGATACATCCCTAGGCTTTCTTCATATTTACCGGGAGTGGCGACCAAATGATTAACCCGCTTCTTGAAGTCCTTTTTCGTAAATGCCTTGGACGTTCCCCTCATTTCGTCATCCGGACCTTTGTATTCGCACAGAAGCCGGGTTCGATATGCAAGAGGTTGACGTCTTCCGAACCAACACAGAACAGTGTCGGTTCCAGTGAGAGGAGGTTTGGAAGAGATGAGTTTGGCGATGCGCCTTTTGATTTTCATTAAATCGTCCGGCAGGGTCTGCACTGCTTATGTTCCCCAGTTTTCCTGGGGAGTGGCGGCCGTGTTGGCGAAAGGTGGAATCCCCGTTTCCTTTCTAGGAAACGGGACGTCTTGGTGATAAAAGAAGGAAACCGTCCAAAATTTGACGGATTCCGAAGTTTTTATCTTGGGGAACCAATCTTCCCTGAATCTATGCAGGGTAAAAGATATGGTCCCACAAGTCGGGAGTGCGCCCTCAGAGGGGTTTTGCTTAACCCCGAAACAATATTGCCAGAAATATAACCTAGGGGCTAAACCTAGATACCCTTCAAAGAGGGCCTGGAACCCGGCTAAGTATAGAATAGAGTTGGGTGGCAAATTGTGAGGTTGGATGCTATAGTGGTTGAGTACCTGGAGGAAGAAGGCGGATGGTGGAAATCCCATACCTCGCGAGATGTGCGAGGTGAGGATAACCCGCTCTCCGGCTCTAGGCGAGGGCTCGGAGTCGTCCTCCTCGTACCGCCATTTCCCCTTTACGATCAACCCCTCCTTCTCCATTGTCGGAAGAAAGGAGGGGGTGATGTTGCACCGGCTCCAATTGCCGGAAGTCTCGCCCTCGTCCTCGGCTCCGGCGGCGGTGGCCGCGGCGGCGAGCTCCTCTCCGACGAGGCAGATCTTCTCTTCCGCCGTTTCGGGGACGAGTGGTGGAGGCGGCGCAGAGGAAGAGGCGGCCAGATTCTTGACCGTGAGGTGTAGATCCTCGCGGGCCTGGCCGCTGGAAATGTTCTCCGGTGCGTTTGCGGTGGCGCAGCTCGGCGAATCAACTAGCGGGTCCACCGTGTTGATTATTTTTTCGATGTCCGCGGTGATGGAGTGCTAACCGGAGGCGCGCCGTGAGTCCATAACCGGGCGACGCGGTGAGTATTTCGAGCTCCCGATGAGAAGTTCTGGGAACGGTGCTAAGGTGAGCACGGGCTCTGCTCTGCTCTCACTAGACTGTGGCTCAGGGGCTATGGCGCTTGAAGCTAGAAGGTGAGAGGAGAGCGGAAGGATCGCCGGAGGGCTATTTATAGCCGGAAAACCTTTACGATGCGCACTAACGGCTCTTTGGACCGTTGGATTTTCAACGCGTGTCACTCGCCGAAAATCCGGGAAACGAGGCGGCAAGTGATTATTGCTATCTCCTCGTTTCTCACGAGAATCTGCCAGAGATACATTTCAGGGTTTCGCACTCGAAACCCAAACGCCCCTGACGTCAGCATGATTTTATCGCTGACGTAGGAAGTTCCTTCTCCACGAAGGCTCGTGGAAGAAAATGGCGGATTTCCCGAAATCCGAGTTTCACATTGAAGCATGATTTGAAGAAAAGAAGAATCGAGACATAGAACCAGCATTTCTCGGAAAGATTGCACAATTGACGAAAGACGGCGAATTGAAGTCCCAATCCTTCTTGGGGGATACTGTCGGATATATACCAATTAGGGGTATATTAGATAGTGTCCTAAAGTGCTGGATTACTAGGGTGGCCTGAATGGTAATGGATTATGGTCCATTAGGCGGCGCAGTAAGCTGACGCGCATAAGCCGGATTCTAGAAGAACCCGGACCACGACCCACGTGGTACGGCTTGGAGTAGAAGGTGGATTCTTGCCTTCCAAGTTAGAGTTTACCGTAGTCTTCTAGGTTTCCTTTTCTGTAAGCCCTAACCCGGCTATTATGTAAAGCCGGACGGGGGAGAAGAACAGATAGACAATAAGCTAAAAGCTAACTCGCCGAGAGGTTGATCCTTGACGAGTAGCTAAATCAACTCACCTTGTACTTTGTATACTTCAGGCTTCAGCCCCGATTTAGTGAGATTGCAGGAGTAGGAACGCCGCCTAGTTGCGACGTACCAAACCTGGGTAAACTTTGGTGTCCTTGATCGTCATACTACCACGTTACCCCCACGTCTCTATCAGTAGTCTCATGGCACCCCCGTCTATGAATTCTACTATGATGTCTCGACAGGCTCCCCGCTGCGGCGGCGGCAGCGGCAACAACCAGAGCGGGGGGATGTTCCCTGTCGCGGCGTTACTGCCTCACGGCTTCGATCGCGCTGGCCGCGGTGTGGTCAGTCCAATCCCGCCAGCGGCGGCGCTTGATGGCGTTCCACCGCGAGAGGAGCACGGTTGGGCCGTCGACGAGGTCGATGACAGCCTGCCGCTCCTGCTCGAAGCGATCGATCCAGCGCCCCCAGTTGCGCTGGTCGTCGTCGTTCTCGGGGAGGCGACGCTCTGCCGGCGTCATCCAGCTGTGAAGCCTCGCGATGTACCGCCGGACTTGCTCCGTCATTCGGAGGACTGGTGGGACGACCAGACCGCCGTCGGCGATGCGCCGCTCCTTCGGGATGCGGCAGTCCGGACGGGGCGAGCAGCCCATATCGGAAGAGCTCCTAGGCGCCCTCCGTGTTGATGGTGCGTCCGCTCGTCAGCTTGGAGCCAGAGGCCTCCCAGTTGTTGGCCATGGCGCTGTCGTAGAAGACGGTGTTGGCGGCGAGAGGATGTGCACGGCGAGGCGAGGGGGAGGGGAGGCAAGAGGATGTGCACGACGAGGGCGAAGGGACACCTTTTATCCTTGGCCGAAGGGCGGCGACACCATAAATGCCTCGCGTGGGGAAGGCGCAACGCCAGACGCTAGAAGTATCGCGTCGTGTCGCTAGTGTAACTGCAGGGCGTGCTGCAGGCCAGCGTCCCGTCGCATTGGGAACTGGCGAGCGTCATTAACGCGAACCGCCCGCCTGCAGGATGCCTTAACTCACGCTGGTGCGGGTTTGTCTCACTGACGGGCGGGGGCCACCTGTCGGGTGGGGTGACCGCACAATGTCTGGTGCCCCAAGGAACGCCCCAAGTTTGACGGGTGGCCTGGGGGGTCTAGACATAAAATTGACAGATGGACACGCTTTGGATACCGTTGCGGCGTTTTTTTTTGTCCGAAGCCCCATCAGAGCATCTCCTACGGCACCCTCCAAATGCCACCCCAAAGGCCCAATGGGGGTCCGGACCAAAAAAACCCGCCACAGCGGCACCCCCCAAAGGTGTCCACTCGCCAATTTTGTGTCCGGGCCCCCCAGCCCACCCGCCATACTTGAGGGCCTGGCTGGGGGCGCCGGACATCGTCCGCTCACCCCTCCCGACTGGCGGCCCCCGCCCGCCAGTCACATAAACCACGCCCAATTCCTCTACTTTGGCGCGCAGAACGCCGAAACGGCCATTGTTCCCTCCATTTTCCCCACCTTCCCACCACCGCCACCGCCTCCTCGCAATCTTGCACCATGCCGCCAAAAGGTTCAAAGAAACTCGGCGTCTCACAACATGCGGCGGGCGGGTTTGGCACCGAAGAGGCTGCAGATGAAGCCGGAGCCGATAGATGTAGTGGCGGATCTGTCGGTGAAGCAGAAGCGTACAATCGCTTCTAGCCTCCGACAAGGGCGGCGCGAACGGGCGAGAACTAGCGGCGATGTTGGAGGCAAATCAGACCGCCGACATGCTCGTGGCGCTGAGCGAAACTGACACATCTGCCTTCCCCTTGTGTAGCTCGTCGCCGTCTTCCCCGCGCTATTTCGCCGAGCCTAGCCAGGTATATGCCTCGCATCAATCCCGCTTCTCCATCTCGCCCGACGACCCGGCTCAGTCCACCGGCATCGACCTGAACAAGGAGGCAAACTTCGAGTTCTCGCCGGCGCTGCGTCGGGCAGGGTTCACAAGCGGCGACCAGACGACATCCCGGGGCGACCTCTTCGCCCAAGTAGGCGCCAACATGCAGCAGTCAGAGGTATTTCATTGCTGCGGTGCATTCAATGCCGTTACAATTTATTGGGCCGACCGGCCGATTGCATGGCCAGGTGAATTGTGTAGTGACTGTCGATCTGCCGATGTAGGGGGGCAATGCAGGTTCTTATCCGCGCCTCCACCGCCAACTTTGTGCACGCCGAAGCCGAGGCCGAGGCTGATCGATTTGGTCAAGCTCACGCCGACGCCGAGGGCGACGCCGATCAATTTTGCCAAGACGAGGACGTGCACGATCTGGAGACCAATGAGATTGTCAAGAAGGCGGGTAGCCGAGGCAACACATGGTGCGGAGATGAGGACCTATTGTTGGCCGGGTCATGGATGTTCGTTTCGTTGGACGAACGCATAGGCTCACATCAAACACGTGATGCGTACTGGAAGCGCATTACAGATGACTTCATCGAAAGGAAGGCATTCCATCAAAGTGACGACCTCCCCGAACGCAATTCCAAAGGATGTGAGAACCGGTGGGCCATGATTCAAGGGCTTTGCAACAAATTTCATGGCTGCCGTGATCAAGTGTGGATGAGGAACGAGAGTGGCAAGACCGACGCCCTCAAAGTAAAAGCCTTTCGAATTGTTGCGAACCTTCTTTTACACTTTCCTAGCTTATTATGATGCCGGACTTCTTTGTGCAGATGAAGGACGCCCACAAGATGTACGTGGCGCTGAACATGGATAACAAGAAGCCGTTCAAGTTCATGGATGTTTGGACCAAGATTCAAAACACCCCAAAGTAGAAGGCTTGGCGTCTCAGTGCGGCCGACAAAGGGGAGGAGGGGGACGACATCGATGAAACCAAGTTGACGGGCAGGAGTGCCGAACGGCCGACTGGGAACAAGAAGGCAAAGGCAAAGCATGCGGCGTTGGCAAGCGGCTTGCAAGAGACGATGGTCGCGTAGGTGCAAGAGGTGGCCGCATCGGCGGCGAAGGAACTGAAGCGGCATGACGACATCAAGGAGAGGTGGAACACTTTTCTTGCCATGGCCGACCAGAAAGCCAAAGCCCAAGAGAAGGCTGATGAGCGCTCGATCATGGCAACCAACACAACTGACAAGAGCCCGGATCAGAAGGAGTACTTCAGGGAGGAAAGGCGGCGCATCACGGCGGCAAGAGTGGCTAGGGTGCAGGCCGAAGCGGCTGCTCGAGCTACCGAGGCCGAGGCGAGAGCTATAGCGGACGCCGAGACCCAAGAAGTCTGAACTCCCATGCACCGACGCTGGTGCCCTTTTGAACGGCCGTGTGTTGGCCGAGGCGACGTATGAACGGCTCTGTGTTGGTCGAGACTTTCATTTGATCGCCGTTATTTTGGGTAAAACTGAATTTTGCCAACTGTTTGATCGGGTCGCCGTTTGTGGGGTAGCCGGTTGGGGGACGCCGGTCTGGAGCGCGCCCATCAAATCGGCGGACACAGGTCCGGTCACCCCCAAAAGGGCACAATTGAAGGGTGCCGGACCCGTTTTTGATGGGTGCCATCTTAGACCTTTAGGGGCGCTTTTGCTTGTCCAGAACACAAAAGTGATCGTCAAATCAAACAGTTCCAAAAATAAGGTAAAATGGACACAATTAACCATAAATCAAAAGTATTTCACAAACTGAAATCTGGATAAAATTATTTCACAAACTAAGCTTTTTGTGTAGCTCCCAACAGCTAGGCGCTACACTCTACGCTGTAGCGCCCTATGGCAAGGCGTTACATATCTAAATGTGTAGCTCCCAACAGCTAGGCGCTACACTCTACGCTGTAGCGCCTATGGCAAGGCGTTACATATCTAAATGTGTAGCTCCCAACAGCTAGGCGCTACACTCTACGCTGTACAATACAACTTATTAGATGCGGTGCTCTACTATGGACACAAGTCTTGTGCATCCTAGTTGGTTGTACCAATATTTGGTGGAGCTTACGTCGCGAGTTCAAATCTCATAACCTACATTTTTTCGTTTTTATTGTTTCTATTTAAAAACAAATTCGTGCGTGAGGGGATTTGAACCTCACACTTGTTGTTTCGTTTTTATTGTTTCTATTTAAAAACAAATACTTGCGCGAGGGGATTTGAACCTCGGACTTGTTGTTTGCTAAAGGAAATAAAAACCACCAGACCAACTATATGTTAGTGTGTGTAAATGCACGATTTTGCATTTGACCAACACAGTTGGTTTTTTTCTCATATCTTATGCGGATTTTTTGGATTATATTTTAATTCTAAGTTTTTTTTATATGAATAATTTTATGGAAATAATATGGACACAAATACACGTTCATGTTACCATCCTACCATTGACCATAGCACATAAATCAAAATCAATGTATTTGGTCAAATATATGAATGTTCATTTATACATACTAACATAGAGCTTGTATAGTGGTTTTGATTTCTTTCAGCAAATAAAAGTCTACAATTCGAATCTCCTCGCACAAGAATTTATTTTTAAATAGAAACAAAAGAAAAAAAAATTGGAGGACATGGGATTCGAACCCATGACCTAGGGTTCACAAAATATTGGTGAGAACAGCTGAGACAAGTAAGCCATCTATCCATAGTGGAGCACTGCGTCTAATAAAGTTTATTGTGTATGTGTAGCGCCTAGTGGTTAGGCGCTACAATGTAGAGTGTAGCGCCTAACTGTTGGGAGCTACACAAAATGGTTATTTCGTGAAATTATTTTGCTGACGGTTCAGTTTGTGAAATACTTTTGATTCTCGGTCAATTGTGTCCATTTTGCCCCAAAAATAATTCGACAGATCCGAGAAAAGTAAAGTGAAAAACGGCACAGACAGCATTGCGGACCATTCCACGCAAATCCCCCACCCACACCCACCCTGCCCAGTGAGCACCATGGCAGGAGCGCCGCCATGCCGCCGCGACTCGCCACAGGCGCTCCCCGACGAGCTCGTCGAAGAGATCATCCTCCGCCTCCCTCCCGACGTACCGGCGTCGCTCCTACGCGCCTCCCTCATCAGCAGGGCCTGGGGCCACGCAATCTCCAGCCCCGCCTTCCGTCGCCGCCTCTACGAGATCCATCTGATACCCCGTATGCTCGGCTTCCTCCACAACTGGGTCTGCCGCCATGGCCGCGCCTCTTCCTCTCCAAGTGCCGGGGTGCTCAGGAGCTCCTTGTGTGGGATCCAATCACTGGCGCCCAGCGGCGCGTGCCAGTGCCCTCGCCCTTTCAACGCCTTAGGGCGAGGGTGAAGAAGAATTCTTTTGAGAACCCGCATGATTTCCTTGTGGACGAGATCTACCCGGTCGCGGCCGTGTTCTGCGCAGCGGATGGGTGCAACCACCGCGACTGGTGTTGCGTTGGTGTTCCATGGATTCATCGAGTTCAGTTAGCCTCCATAACAATACTTGGGAGTTAGGACCTGTGATCCTTTTGTCATGATGTATGTGTTGCTTGCAGTGAGCAGCGAATCAGCATGCACTTACTGCAATCACATGTGACAAATGTCTCATCGATGTGCATTTGGTACTTCATAATTCTACTTTACAATCCGTCCACTAGCTGGTTGTTAGAAAAGCAACTAAACAGATTATAATTAGTAGTTTAGTACCTTTTGTCATCAAAATGGTTGATTGAATAATTGTTGCTGTGCTGCTCTACCTCAGATTACAGTACCTTTCAATCTTTCATGGCCTTATGTTATTACTCTAACATTGATATATGCTCGGCAAAAAAACAATGGTCGACTGTAAATTTACGTGTTTGCTGTCACCTAGAGTGCCGAGTCACGGAGAAGTTGCTCTGAAGTGTGCTAGCACGGATTATGATTGTACCTTGCTATACAAAGCTCAAGTGATGAACGATCCTTTGGATGATGTTTCCAAAAGTGAATCAATTGAAGGATCTGTGACGGGTACAACTAGCAAAGATGACGCTGGGAACTCAAAAACCTCTGTTAGCAATGTTGAGAATGCCGCTCCTCCTCAGTAAGGTGAATCTAAAGAAGGTAAGCTATATCATTGTCACTTTCCTTGGACCAGTGGTGGTGCTAGGGCAGAACCACTATGGTGAAAAACGTGGGTTTCTCTTAAGTTTGCATTGGTCTCTAGATTTATATAGGAAATTTCACCTCTATGGAATAGTTTCTCAAAGATTTTTTGCGATCAACTGAGCCCCTGTTTCTGAAAGCAGGAAAACTTGTGTTATTGGTTGACCGTATTTTGAACTTGTGTTAGGTGCCATATTTTGGCTCTTCCCTTTCTATAGTTATGTATGTATATTTTTGCATCTACCATCCCTGTAAACTTGGAATCATCTCTCTAAATGTTGTACTTCATAAGGCAGATTTTACTACATACGAACTCCTCTGTTCAGCAATCATGTGTTGCAAAAGTTACACAATACAGTGAGTAGTCAGTGTCCCTCATTTCCATCGGAATTCTAAATATTTTCTTTTAAATGCACCAACATTTTGTTAGTTAAACTCTGTTTTAGCCAAAAAAATTGCATAAGATTGAGAGGTTAAGGTTTGATTCAGACTACTCATTACAAATTTTGATGTTTAATAAAGATTTCGCTCATATTATTCTGATCATCATGTTAAAATGATTAAGTTGAGTCATTTATGCATATGTATGCATCTCGCTTGGTTGCTGTTTCATTATGAGTTGATCAATACTTTAATAAAATTGATGGTCACGCATCGATGCGTTTTTCTTGTACTAGGGTAAATACTACTCCCTCCGATCCTAATTAAGTGACGCAAGTTAGGCGAAGAATTGTACTTGTTTAGTTCATTTTTTCCGTCACTTAATACGGACCGGAGGGAGTAATATAGTTATTTTTAGCAAGACAACTGATATAGTTGCTGATTTGGGAAAAACTTAAGTGTCAACAATAGAAGCACTAGAAATAATCTAAATAACATTTGGTTTGTAGGTAGAGGCATCAAATGTGGTAATGTAAGATTTCTGCTGAACTTGAAAAGAGACTAGCAACAGACTGTTCACCGTCTGTGAAATGTGATTCTAGGTAGATATAAATTTCTGAAATTGCCCAGATATGCCTGAGACATTGCAACAAGATGTTTCCACTACGTGTTCATGTTGCCCCAATGGCCGGTACTCATTTGTCGATGTGTACAAAAATAGCTAGATAGAAGATGCCATCATTCAGAAATTTACGTGTTCATTTTTTTTAGCAATTGCATACGATTTTTTGTGTGTGTGTATAATCAGCCGTACTAACATTTCATTTTGTTGCCATGTGCTGCTGGATGGTCAGGCAATGTAGTTTAGAAGTCGGAGACTGAAGACAATGACTGGGGCACCAAAGGTGGAGGCTGTGACACCTGAAGGAAGTGAATGCTGCGTCTCAAGATCACGTCGTAACTGGAAATCGATGATGAAACAATTGCAGAGTGGGTGGATATTAGTATCCCAGATATTCGAAAACTATTTGTAGCAGCTCTACATTTGCTGAGGGAAAGTGGAAGTGGTGGGATTTGCTGAGGGAACAAATACCATTTTCCTTAAGACGGTCGCTGGCATCTTCGCTGTCGAGCTGCAATCGGAGAAGGCAAGGAAGGTCTGCGATAGCAGTGGCTTGGGTAATCTGGTTCCAGTTGTCAGCTTCTACACTCCTGTGCCCAGAGTTGAGTACCAGGATCCATCTTCGTCGGGCACTAGCGAGGAGGCAGGTGGTCAGGTATGGGGAGAGAAGAAGAAAGCTATAGAGCAGTTGCCACAGATTTTCGATACAGGGTCCAACACTATCGAGGAGGGGGACTTTGTCAACGCCCGCTTCAGCCACACCCTTGAGATCAGGTTAGGGTTCTGCTCCCAAACGGCTCCCCTACTCCCAACAATGCTGAAGTATGTGCACTGATTGATTGTGGTAAGAAAAAAACTGTAATCTGTTCAATGCTCTTTTGGATGTGCCTGAATTAGATCTATGAGTTTTTTGAGTTTCGTAGTTTCGAAAATGACTTCACTTTGTTTAGGTTTCTTTATTCGACGTCGAGCATAATTACCTGTGTTGGTGATTGAGGGATTCAGCAAGCCTAATTAACCTTTTGTATTATTCCAAATAAATTCTTGGAACCTATGTTAATTGTTTTCAGCAGCGAGAACGCCTATGTGTTGCGTTGGTGTTCCATGGATTCATCGAGTTCAGTTAGCCTCCATAACAATACTTGGGAGTTAGGACCTGTGATCCTTTTGTCATGATGTATGTGTTGCTTGCAGTGAGCAGCGAATCAGCATGCACTTACTGCAATCACATGTGACAAATGTCTCATCGATGTGCATTTGGTACTTCATAATTCTACTTTACAATCCGTCCACTAGCTGGTTGTTAGAAAAGCAACTAAACAGATTATAATTAGTAGTTTAGTACCTTTTGTCATCAAAATGGTTGATTGAATAATTGTTGCTGTGCTGCTCTACCTCAGATTACAGTACCTTTCAATCTTTCATGGCCTTATGTTATTACTCTAACATTGATATATGCTCGGCAAAAAACAATGGTCGACTGTAAATTTACGTGTTTGCTGTCACCTAGAGTGCCGAGTCACGGAGAAGTTGCTCTGAAGTGTGCTAGCACGGATTATGATTGTACCTTGCTATACAAAGCTCAAGTGATGAACGATCCTTTGGATGATGTTTCCAAATGTGAATCAATTGAAGAATGTGTGACGGGTATAACCAGCAAAGATGACGCTGGGAACTCAAAAACCTCTGGTAGCAATGTTGAGAATGCCGCCACTCCTCCTCAGTAAGGTGAATCTAAAGAAGGTAAGCTATATCATTGTCACTTTCCTTGGACCAGTGGTGGTGCTAGGGCAGAACCACTATGGTGAAAAACGTGGGTTTCTCTTAAGTTTGCATTGGTCTCTAGATTTATATAGGAAATTTCACTTCTATGGAATAGTTTCTCAAAGATTTTTTGCGATCAACTGAGCCCCTGTTTCTGAAAGCAGGAAAACTTGTGTTATTGGTTGACCGTATTTTGAACTTGTGTTAGGTGCCGTATTTTGGCTCTTCCCTTTCTATAGTTATGTATGTATATTTTTGCATCTACCATCCCTGTAAACTTGGAATCGTCTCTCTAAATGTTGTACTTCATAAGGCAGATTTTACTACATACGAACTCCTCTGTTCAGCAATCATGTGTTGCAAAAGTTACACAATACAGTGAGTAGTCAGTGTCCCTCATTTCCATCGGAATTCTAAATATTTTCTTTTAAATGCACCAACATTTTGTTAGTTAAACTCTGTTTTAGCCAGAAAATTGCATAAGATTGAGAGGTTAAGGTTTGATTCAGACTACTCATTACAAATTTGATGTTTAATAAAGATTTCGCTCATATCATTCTGATCATCATGTTAAAATGATTAAGTTGAGTCATTTATGCATATGTATGCATCTCGCTTGGTTGCTGTTTCATTATGAGTTGATCAATACTTTAATAAAATTGATGGTCACGCATCGATGCGTTTTTCTTGTACTAGGGTAAATACTACTCCCTCCGATCCTAATTAAGTGACGCAAGTTAGGCGAAGAATTGTACTTGTTTAGTTCATTTTTTCCGTCACTTAATACAGACCGGAGGGAGTAATATAGTTATTTTTAGCAAGACAACTGATATAGTTGCTGATTTGGGAAAAACTTAAGTGTCAACAATAGAAGCACTGGAAATTATCTAAATAACATTTAGTTGGCATCAAATGTGGTAATGTAAGATTTCTGCTGAACTTGAAAATAGACTAGCAACAGACTGTTCACCGTCTGTGAAATGTGATTCTAGGTAGATATAAATTTCTGAAATTGCCCAGATATGCCTGAGACATTTCAACAAGATGTTTCCACTCCGTATTCATGTTGCCCCAATGGCCAGTACTCATTTGTCGATGTGTACAAAAATAGCTAGATAGAAGATGCCATCATTCAGAAATTTACGTGTTCATTTTTTTAGCAATTGCATACGATTTTTTGTGTGTGTATAATCAGCCGTACTAACATTTCATTCTGTTGCCATGTGCTGCTGGATGGTCAGGCAATGTAGTTTAGAAGTCGAGACTGAACTCTGACAATGACTGGGGTACCAAAGGTGGAGGCTGTGACACCTCAAGGAAGTGAATGCTGCGTCTCAAGATCACGTCGCAACTGGAAATCGATGATGAAACAATTGCAGAGTGGGGGGATATTAGTATCCCAGATGTTCGAAAACTATTTGTAACAGCTACCTGGTAGTTTTCTGTGGAGCGATAATCAGCATTGAAACAATTCAGACTCTTTGGCTGTAGCTAAAAGTACAACTTATTTAGGGACTATTCCTATGAGGCGGGAGCAATATTAGACCCTGGCCATTCGTTGATCAAGGGAACGTTACCAGTTTGTGATGGAAGTTTTGGTCGTCGTCCGTTGGAGAGGAAAGGAAAGCTCCATTTGGTTCCCCGATTTACATTCAATTCAATCAAATTAATTACCCAACAGGAACTGAAGACCACCAATTTCTTACCCGTATCTTCACGTTGTGTTGCAATGAAAAAAAATCAGTAACGTCCTTATTTGTAAGGTGAGTGCAAAGTCCATATTACCGTCGTGTACACGAACTTGTAGCTGCCAAGAAGTAATACTACTGTCCATCTAAATTTTTTCTCAATATATACCATGAATTTCGCCGGGCTAACTAATTAGAGTTAAAACGAATTACTCCTGTAGTAGTACGACCTTAACTGAGGGCCACAAATCGGCCAGCTAGGATCAGCATCCTCCTGTCTATACATGGCACTGCATAAATGCCCTATAAGAGATGCCCGGAGAGAGGCCGTAGACAGCAGCGGCTGGGTGGTGGCCGCTCGTGCCTCCGTCGATCGCTGCTCCATTGCCCCGCCGGCCGGCCGGAGAGCAGAGGCGGCGCTTCCATCTCTTGCGCAACCCTGCTCATTTAGTTAAAAAACCATTATCCGGCCGGCCGGCCGTCGATCGACCGTCATGGGGAAGAAGAGCAAGTACGCCGTCGCGTGCTCCCTCATCGCCTCCGTCATCTCCATACTCTCCGGCTACGGTACCTCGCTCTTTCTCTATATTTTAACAAATCAAATGCTGTATATATGGCCGCATGGTAGGCTAGCATTGATAATGTTATGTGAATTCATATGCAGAGTCCGGCGTGATGGCCGGCGCGTCGCTCTTCATCCAGGAGGACCTCAGGCTCACGGACACGCAGGTGCAGCTCCTCATCGGCGTGCTCAACGTCTGCGCCTTCGTCGGCTGCCTCACCGCGGGCCACGTCTCCAACTACGTCGGCCGCCGCCGCACCATCACCATCGGGGCGTGCTTCTTCGTCCTGGGCTCCGGGATCATGAGCCAGGCGAGCAGCTACGCGACGCTTATGGCCGGACGCTGTGCCGCGGGTATCGGCGTCGGGTACGCGCTCATGATCGCGCCGGTATACGCCACGGAGATCGCGCCCGCGGCCACCCGCGGCTCGCTCTCCACCATGCCTGAGCTCTGCATCAACCTCGGCATCCTTGCCGGCTACACGTCCGCCTACTTCTTCGGCAGGCTGCCGCTCGCTCGCGGCTGGCGCGCCATGCTGGGCCTCGGCGGCATCCCGAGCGCCGCGCTTGCCCTCGGCGTGCTCTTTATGCCGGAGTCGCCCCGGTGGCTGGCCATGCATGGCCGCCTCGAGGACGCCATGGCGGTGCTCCGGCGGCTCAGCGACACGCCCGAGGAGGCCGAGAACCTCTGGAATCGTATCGCTATCGCCCCCGGGGGGCCGTCGCCGCAAAGCGGCAACGACGTTTGGAAGGAGATGTTCCTGCGCCCGACGCCGCCCGTCCGCCGCATGCTCGTGGCCGGCGTGGGCGTCCTCTTCATGCAGCACCTCAGCGGCATCAACGGCGTGCAGCTCTACAGCCCGCGCGTCTTCAGGGAGGCCGGGATCATCAGACGCGAGCAGATCCTCGCCATCACGGTCTTTATGGGGCTGGCCAAAACGGTGTTCATCCTCTCGGCCATCCTCCTCGTCGACCGCGTCGGCCGCCGCCCGCTCTACCTCTCCAGCCTCGCCGGCGTCATCGCCTCGCTCACCTGCCTCGGCGCCACCCTCACCATTATCAGCCGCGCCGAGCCCCACCACGCCGCGCCCTGGACTCTCTGGGTGGCCATCACCTCGGTGTTCACCTTCGTGGCCTCCTTCTCCGTCGGTCTGGGGCCCGTCACGGGCGCCTACAGCTCGGAGGTCATCCCGCTCCGGCTGCGCGCGCACGGCGTCAGCCTCGGCGTGGCCCTCAACCGGGTGGCCAACGCCGCCGTGGCCCTCAGCTTTGTCTCCTTGGCCGACGCCATCACCATGGGCGGCGCCTTTTTCCTCTTCGCCGGCTTAGCCACGTGCATGGCTGTGTTCTTTTACTTCAACTGCCCGGAGACCAAGGGCCGGCCATTAGAGGAGATCGAGGAGATGTTCAGCCACGGCTGGCGCGCGCGGCAGCAGCTTTCGTCGGCCGTGGAGATGCCCGTGTATGATACCACCCCCCGGCGATGACAATATCTTGCGTTTCTGCATCCACTTGTAACAAAAATATTAACGCGGAAATTGCAGATGTATTTGGCCCCTGGTATTATCTCAGCCGTCGATTGCTAGGTTTGGGCTTTTTTATGTTTTCATCCCACCGTGCTCCACCGCGTCCCCGGCCATGGATTCATGCGGGGACGGGGAGCTTTTTTTTTCATGCGGGGACGGGGAGCTTTGGCCACGCTGTGCTACACACCGTCGACCCCCACGAACGAGCATCACGTTTAGCCGTGACCCTCCTCCTGTCATAAACGAAATGAGCTTTTAGCTATATTACACTCATTAAATGAGTTTAGTTTCATTTATCGCAATTAATTTAAATTTGAACTATAAATGTGTTATAGTTTAGTCCACAAATTAGAGAAAAATCGTAGGGACGTAGTCTGCCATGCTTCGACGGGTAGCACAAAAAATGTCTAAAAAATCACTCCTTGGCTATGAATGGTCACACGACCAATTTTGACACTATTTCGAAAAACAATTCATATAAATCGATATAAAAAAATCAAAACAATTGATATCGAGGGAACCTTCCATTTTAGTGTAATAGTTTAATGGAAAAATCATAAACTTGCAATACAACAGATTTTTAAAGAAAGTCTCCGAAAAATGGCTTACCTTGTATGAAGATTTGTGGCTTTCAACCTAGTTGCCCAAGTTCATGGCTAGTTGTAAAAAATGGCACAATATGGGTTTTAACGTTGTAAAGATTGCCAAAGAGAGATTTCAAGATTTCATAAAAGTTTGTCTTTACATTTTTTAGGTCCCAAAATTGAGAAATTTTGTTAAGCAGGTACTCCAAGTAGAATTGGAAAACATAGTTTCACTTTTTTCAAAGTATAAAATATGGGAGGCACAAACACTTGGAAAGCATGCTTTCAGTTTTTTCACACAAAGTATAAAATATGAGAGGCACAAACACTGAATATCTTAAATTTAGTAGCTTTTGATCTATATTACACTCATTAAATGAATTTAATAGCATTTAGCAAAACTAAATCAGATTTAAACTAGAAATGTGTTATAATTTTTCCAAAAAAATAAAGAAAAATCACATGACCCTAATTTAACATGATTTTACGCGGTAGAACCGCTTGCAAGCATGTGACTAGGTCACAAGGATGTCATATCATGGAACGAGTAAAAGAGTACTTGTCAGTAACGAAATTGAACTAGGTATGCTTGATACCAATGATCGGATCTAAGAAAACTAAAATATCTCGACTTCTCGAGACAAAGGGAATTGGTTACGCCGTTTATGGTTCACACGATCACTAGATTCATCGTTGAATGTGTAGGAGTCATTACGGATCTCCAGGTCCCGCTGTTTACTATTGACCGGAGAGGTGTCTCGATCATGTCTACATTATTCACGAACCATAGGGTGACACACTTAAGGTTTGATGACGCGATTGAGTGAATACAGAATATTGGAGAAAATTTTGGACAACATCAGAATTGTTTCGGGGTATATTGAAATAGTCTTCGGAATCGTTTCGGCGAATATTGAAATAGTTCAAGGTGGTATATGTTAATGTTTGATTAACAAATAGTTCAAGGGGTTAAGTGTTAATGTTTGTAAACAGGATTAACAAATATTAAAATAAAGAAATAAAAATGTTTTATTTATTTATTAAAGAAAACCCTTGAAATTTTGAGTGTGAATTGATGAGAGAATGAGTGGGTTGAGTGGAGACTCCACCCACATGATGAGGGAAGAGGTGGAGGCACCAAAATTTCGTGGCTGCCTCCCCCTCCTGTATAAAGAGGTGTTGGACCTCCCTCTCCACACACAACTTGGTATCATATCTCTCTCCCTCCTCCCGTTGCTCCACCTCTTGGTCATCCACTTGGAGAAACAATGTGATACGTCATAAACGTATCCATAATTTCTGATGTTACATATTGTTTTCATGCAATATGCTACATGTTTCCCTTACACTTTATGCCATTTTTATCAATGTTCCGGAACTAACCTATCGACAAGATGCCACAGAGCCAGTTCCTGTTTTCTGTTGTTTTTAGTTTCAGAAAAGTTGTTCTGGAAATATTCTCGGAATTTTACGATTCAAAAGCCAGAAGTCTTAGAATTCCTGGAGGGTCATGGAAGTCCAAAGGAGACCCGGAGGGAGGGGCCTTGGAGCCCCCACACCATGCCCTGGGCGCGGGTGCCCCCCTGGCCACGCCTAGAGGTGGTGTGGGCCCATCGAGCGCCCACCGCCATCGCCCTTTCACCTATATATGCCCCCCGATGCATAAACCCTAGGGGGATCAACCTTTTTCCACGAAAAGTTCCGTAGCTCCGCTGCCTTCGCCGGCAAGTTTCGGGGGACATAATCTCTGTTCCGGCACCCTACTGGGACGGGGAAGTGCCCCCAGAACCATCTCCATTGACTCCACCACCATCTTCATCGCCGTTGTCGTCTCGTATGATGAGGCGGGAGTAGTTCTCCCTCGGGTCTGGGGGCTCTACCTGTAGCTATGTGTTTCATCTTTATGTGATAACGAGCTTCGTAATCTAGTTGAATAAGTAGATGTCTCTCTTAACCTGTTATGCTACTCAATTGGTTTTGTTATGAGATCTCCGTAGACACTTTGATCACGGTGTAAATATGACAGTGTGTGCACCTTGTGGTTTAGCATGATATTTATATCTTGTTTTGGATGACCCTATGAAATTGTGGTGTTTGTCTAGTACCTTCTAGGGCGCTCATAGTGACAGCGTGAGGTTAACTAGACATGGGAATGCGACTTTGAGGAGTGCTTTTACAGCCCTACGCAATGAATTAGTGTTTGTTATTTCACCGGAGAGTGGTTCGGAGTAGCGTAGTGAAGAGAGATATTTATGCATTCAATTATGTTATCATTGTTGAGAGTGTCCACTAGTGAAAGTATGATACCTATGCCTTGTTTCGAAGCATTGAAACACCGTTTACAATCAGTTTTACTACATGTTTGCTTGCTACCATTTTTATTCAGATTGCTATTACTACTTATTATCATCCATACTACTTGTATTTTACTCTCTCTTCGCGAACTAGTGCACCTATACAATTGACAATTGTATTAGGTGTGTTGGGGACACAAGAGACTTCTTGTATCGTGATTGAAGGGTTGTTAGAGAGGGATACCTTTGACCTCTACCTCTCCGAGTTCGATAAACCTTGGGTGATCCACTTAAGGGAAACTGGCTGATGTTCTACAAACCCCTGCACTTGGAGCCCCAGCACTGTCTACAATAATAGAAGCGTGCGTAGACATCACCATGGCCATCTAATTTCTCCACCACACCACGCCGTCGTGCTGCTGGATCGAGGGAACGGAAGTCGTCATCAAGCTGTACGTGTGACCGAGTGCGGAAGCGCTGCCGGATTGCAGCGCTTATCTTCACGATCTTGAGATCAATGTGAGTTCGACTACATCAGCAATGGGATTTGTTCTCGTAACGCTTTGTGTCTTCGAGGGTATGTTCTCGTAAGACTCTCTCTATGCCCGTTGCTTTCATCTCCTAGATTAGATCTTGGCCCTCCGGGTATCTCTCACGTAGGAATTTTTTTGTTTTCTATGCAACGAACCCTTCACCATGATCCTAACTACGAAGTATCGACAATTGGCGCCCACCGTGGGGCCAGCAGCGTCGAAAGTTACGTTTCGAGCAGGAATACTCGACGGAATCGGCAGCACAATCACTGTCGGAACCCTAGAATTCGATGGAAACGTCGGACGATTCGTCGACAACGGATCTTATATGTTATATGCCGGCACAGAATCATTTGGTAAGTGCCTGCGTTTTACCTATTGGATCGACTAATGTTTTCATCAGTTTAACAGCAGAAGCAACGTGATTCCGTTGTGGAAGTTACTTCATCTCACGCGCCCTATGCCCAATAGATGAAGGCTTCAATGCCGGATCCTGCTCAGATTTTCCCTACTCATACATAGGGGCAGATCAAGCCTCCATTGATGCATATCACCAAAACATGACTGGATCTGCGCCTCTTTGGAGATGCCCGCATCCCGATTGCACTTTGTTGCCATGGTGCAGTCAGAGATCGCCGAAAACATGGAAGACAACAATCCCGTGGAACAGGCAGAAAACACACATCCCACAGACAATGTGGAAGATCCGACATCCGTCAATGAGGTGACAAAGTCGAAAGCTGAGTCCATATTAGCTGCCATTGAGGCAATATTGGACTCGGAAACATACAGATTCCGATGATGAAGACAAGGACGCCTTCGAAAGAAAGGATAAATCCATGCACGGGAGTTTCCATGAAGTACTCATGACAAAACCAACTGGAAAGTCGGACGCCGAAGAGGAAGAATAAAGCAGACCCTAGGACACTTACGCTAGATGATGAGGACGAAGGAGAAGAGGAGAAAGGTGAAGTCAATCCGACTTATCCTGACGTCAAGGAATTGACGGAAAGATGAACAACACACAAAAAAACCCTCTTCTAAAAAGAAAAAAGAAGTCTTCAGGAAGCTGCTCTCCAAATTACAGAAGAAAAGATGGAAAAAATGGCGGACATCACGAACCAAAACCTCGAAGTTGGAGGAAGCAGTGGCGTAAAATCCGCGCAGAAGAAAAAACATGAAAGCCCCGCTCCACAGATGTCGGATCAGGAGGAGATCGATTCGATCCAAACCCCGGTTGCACGAAACGAGCCACCAGAAGTGCTGGAAGCCAGAAGGCAGGCCATCATGCGGCAACAACAACAATTATTCCATACTGAAGAAATTGCCCTCAAAGCCCAGACAGCCATAAAGACAACACATGAAGAAATTTGAGGAGTTCGAGCTCCGAAATATGTCAGGGATAAGACCTACGAGATTACCCGGAATTTCAAAGCCGGAAGAACTGCCACCAAGACAACGGTTTGCAAACAAGTCCTGACAAATGCAAGTTAACAACACGAATTCTAGGGGCGAACACATCTACAAGACTGCAGCCGAAACCGCAGAGGCCGTGTTCGCCATCCTTAACGCCGATCTGTACTCCAATGACGAAAGGCTGCAGGGAGTGTATGTTTTCTTAGGAAAAGAATTACAATAACAACATCGAGGACAAACACGCTCAGGCAAGCTACCCGACGATTCAGCCTTGTGCAAGAATGCCACGTGCATCATTGGAGCACCTGACCCAGGCGAACCCGGAGATTCAGGTGATTTGAAGGAAAAGAAGGGAGATCCGAAGAAGGACGAGAAAATCCCGGATAACAAGGATGAAGCGTCCAGAACAGGATGCCATCTGCCGAAAGGCGGAAATAATGCAAAGCCCCGTGACAACAAAGAACGAGAGGAGAAAACCGGAATGACGGCAAAGCAATGCCGCCTCCGAGATACCCGACAGATAAAGCCAGAAGGTATGATCACCCTCACAGGCGTGAGAGATTCCGAACCCCTCGAAGGAACAAAGAAAGGGCAAGGAGTAGAACTCCGCCTTATTCCAAAGGACGGGATGCTGGAAAAAAATAGGGATGACCCCAGAAGAGCGTGTTCAGGCAACAACGGAACAGAACGGAGCAAATCCCCTTCAGTCCATTCAGCTGGAAGATATTCCGCTCACATCGATAAGACGGAAAGAGACAATTTTTACTTCGGACCAAAGTGCCTCACTGACAGGATCCGGAAAATCAATCTATACCCTGACTTTGCCAAAGTGGGGCCAACTTATCAAAAGTATACCGGAAGTACAAACCTGGATACATGGCTCTCGGATTACTCTACTGCCGTCAAAATCAACAAAGTGACAGATTTAGAAGCTGTGAAGTTTTTGCCCCTAATGTTGCTGGATGGAGCCAGAGATTGGGTTAACGGACTTCCATCAAGAACAGTAGATAGCTGGGAGGATATGGCTAGAGTTTTCGCTCAGCACATCCGGGGTACGTATAAACGCCCCAAGAGCATTAACCAGCTGAACCGTTGCATCGAATATGAAGACGAGTCGTACGTCGACTTTATCTCAACATGGACTGCAATGAAGAATAATTGTTCTGGAGTAAGTGATGTACAAGCAATGCATACTTTCATCAACGGCTTAAAATCCGGCCTCGTACCGTTCATGATTGGTTCGAAAGAGCACAATGATCTAGGATCTATGCTCACAACCGCCAATGAGTATGTAGCGGCTGAACACGACATCAGGGCGAGAAGAGGAAACATCTACGCTTTGGTTCAACCCAAAAAGGCGTCTAGTTTGAAAAGAAGCCTACTCTAGAAGCACAGCCAAAACCCAAAGAAGTGAACATAACCTAAGTTGGAATCCTATGTCCACTATTCGCAATTTGGGAAGCCTACCCATAGAAATGTGCAATGCCGGCTTAATAAGCACATGAAAGGCAATGCATGATCCGAGAATAAAGGAAAAAAAATCCCAAATGGAAATTCAACAAGCAAAAGCCAGAAGAAGACAAAGACAAAAGTGAGTCTGACACGGATGATAAAATCCAGGAGCAGCAACGGAAAGGCAAACCTAAATTCCCGAGAGTTGAAGGAGAATGTAACCTACCTTTCCCCACAACTCCTTCAGCAAAACAGGCAAAACGAACACTTCGAGAAATCAATGCGGGTGTGCATCCAACCCCAAAGTACTTAAAGTATTCAAATACGCCAATTACCTCAGATCAGTCTGATCATCCCGGTAATATCCCAGAACTCGGCACACACGCTTTGGTCATAAGTCCTATTGTTCAAAACACTAGGCTCAGAATGGTGCCGATGGATGGAGGATCCAGTATCAATATCATGTACCTGAGTAATCTGAAGCAATTGCATCTTTCCGAGACCCAGCTCAAACACAACAATGTACGTTTTCATGGCATTGTTCCCGGAAGACAAGCACATTCCCTAGGAGAAATTTCCCTAGAAGTAGCCTTCGGAAAGAGGGAACACTTTCGCCAGAAGATGATCTTGTTCTAGGTGGTTGACGAAGGGATGAACCTTGGACCCGACGAGTAAGGACACACGATCCTAGGCCCAATACTAAAGCCCAAGAAGGGAAGCCTTTGGAGTATTCTAGAAGGCCCAGTTGAAGCCCACCCATAATACCTTGCGGGTTAAGATAGGAAACTTGTAACCGACATAGGGTTAGAGTTCGAGTCCTCCCCGGGTAGGGTTTGAGACCTGGCCATCTATATAAGGCCAGGAGAACCACCGGAAGAGGACCAAGCAATACCGCACCACCAAAGTCTTGAGCTCGAGATCGTACTATCGACTTGAGCAACCACCATTGTAACCGATCTATTCGATAATACATATCGACAGAGGAAGGAGTAAGGGTTTTACCTCTACGAGGGCCCCAAACCTGGGTAAATCGTGCCTCCTGTCTAGCCGACAATCGTCACCAGCGCCTACGGGTTCTCCTATTTGAAACCCTATGGGTTCACCCGAGGGATTTGTTGAGATGCAGATTCGACAATTGGCGTCGTCTGTGGGAACGACGGGCGCTGGATCTCCGGCATCTTCGGCTTCATCATCCAACTCACGTTGGAAACCTTCGACCTCGACTCCGACCGACCCTATTCGGATCGGATCTGTCGTGGTCACCCCTCACTCGCCGGAATCATGCCTGGTATTCAGCGATCTGGAGAAGAGCGTCAGCTTGACGTTCGGAAGCTTAAAGTTCTACACCAACAAAGAAGGGATCCTCCACTTCCCTGAGGAATCAGGATCCGAATCAGGAGCTGTCGACTCGCGACCCTACCTGGAGAAAAGTGGCGAGTCCATCCGCTTCAACGCCAGCAACTTCCATACCCTCTCTACAGAGGAATCCTCTCGGGTCAAGAAAGCTTTCCGAGTTACGCCTAGGACTCACGAGCCACGACTAGCTCAGGTCTGCATGGCAGGATCGGAACAACCACCCCCAGAAACAGAACACAACGCAGGGAAACGCGCTGAGATCGGCGTCTCGCGTGACGCTTGGGATCGAGCAAAGGAGGCCATACGAACGAGCAAGCCACCTGTGGCCGGAGCCCCCACTATCATCTAGTGAGAGCGGCCACCGTGATTAAGGAAGCTCGGATAGATCTAGCCCATCGAAAAAATTTGGCGGATGAATCAAGTCAACACCGAGCCGAGCTATCCCTAACACCTTCGGTCGGAACCCGACCCGCAAGGAAGGGATACGCGTCGAGAATGACATCCATGGACGCCGAGTCCCTAGGCGGGATCAGCAGGTCACTCGGACCTTCCCTTATGCGGGTTGATGAGGAAGGAAACGTCTATCCGCAAACTCCTGCTACCGCAGTCCTAGCCACAGCAACCTACATGCAGATGAATCAACCAGGGGAAAACGATCCCCGAGCGGAGCAATACAAGCAAGTTCGGAAAGGATTAGGCATGGCAGCCTCAAGGCTTGCCTCCTATGATCGAAGGAAAGTTGCCGAACAGAAGGAGAAGGAAAAGGAGAAGGAGAAGGAGAAGGAAGCATCGCGCAAGCATAGGAGTGCTTCACCTAGAAGAGAGAAATTGCCTCGCCGTGGTCGAGGAAAAGAAGCCCGGCGACGCGATGACAGCCGAAGCAGCGGCGAAGATAGCCCGAGAAATAGAGATATCGGCTCGCGACATCACAGCAGCCGCTCGCGAAAACGCAGCAAGGAACCAAGGAAGGAAACCGATCGTGATCAACCAGGATATAACGCGCAGTCGGATATTGAGCAAAATAGAGTGGACAAGGCGAGAGCAGCAAGGAACCGCGCACACTCCTCGTCCGATTCTTAGGATGACGAGACCTGAGGCGCACTGTGCTTCGCCCGCAGCATCCGCGAAGCGCCTCTACCCAAGAGATTCAAGCTCAGCACAGAAGTAACAAAATACGATGGTTCACTCGAACCTTCGTCGTGGCTAAACGACTACCTCACGGCAGTAAAATGCCAACGTGGGAACAAGAACACGGCTATGCAGTACCTTAACCTGCACTTAGTAGGAGCGGCACGTAGCTGGCTGCAAGCAAGACCAAAATCCTGCTACGCATCATGGGACGATCTGCACTTCGATTTTTGCAAAAATTTCCAGGCGACCTAAAAAAGACCAGCAACCATCGAAGAACTGCGAGCCTGCAAACAAAATAGCGGCGAGTCCACCCGCGAGTACATCCAGCGATGGACCACGCTCAGGAACACCGCAGGAAACATATCATAGGAAGTAGCGGTTGAAGCCTTCGCAAAAGGCGCTCGGCGAACTGCTTTCAGAGAAGAACTGGGACGAGCCGCACCCAAAACTATTGAAGAACTGATGATCATAGCCGATAGATGGGCTAAAGGAGAGGACTCAGTGCGCAACGAGAGGACATCTTCGCCCACACCCGAGGAAGACCGTCATGGTCGAAAGAAAAGAAGGAAGTACTACGATCACGACGACCGAGAAGAACTGGTAGCAGCGGAATTCACGCGAAATCGCGATAGCGGACACCGTGGAAGTCGCGAATGGAAACCAAGGACTGAAGACAAAACTCCCGAGGAGGACCTCGACGGATACTGCTCGCTACATCTATTTACAGATAAGCGCACGGGCAAAACTAAGGCAACACACCTCCTCAAGGATTGTTGGAAGTTCATTGAAATCCACGAGGCCTTCTCGAAGAAAATTAGATTAGCAGCTAGTCAAAACTACCCGCCACTTCCAGGAGGAGGACACCAAGGGTTCTAACTGCCACAACCCCTACCTCCGCCAGGAAATCATAACACGGTGCTAGCCGCACTACCTGCGCCACCCATAGCAAACGCCGGAACCAACGCATACCCGAACCCGGCTGGACTGTTGGGGATGATACAGAAAGTCTGCCCATCCCGCAGAGCTCAGAAGACAAACACACGGCAACTATGCATGGCTGTGCAAACCCCACCAACAAGACCTGAGTACCTGAAGATGGTGGATCAGCCGATCACCTTCTCCATGGCAGACCACCCCCCGCGAGTCAATCGACCAGGACACGCTGCCCTAGTAATCTAAGCACAAATTGGAAATTATGAATTAGCTCGTGTATTCATGGACGGAGGCAGCAACATCAACATCATCTACGCGGATACGCTCCGTCGGATGAACATGAACCTAGAGGGACTCGCAATACTCGAACGTTCGGCTTTGGAAAAATTCATGGCAAGGTCGTGCTACATCTAAAATGAAATAAAGACTCCAAGACCAAAAGGCGTAGTAATCACCATATCAGGAGGTTTCAAGCTGGCAAACAAGCTGGAGAAAGGAAAGGCCCTTTGCACCGAACATGTGATATAGAAGGAGGAGCTGAAGGAGCTGGCTAAAGAAGTATAGCCGGCAGGAAAGGAAAGATGAAGTAGGCACATAGTTTCAAAGCCTTTGAGAATATAAAGCAGGTCATCCTGGATCCCAAAGATCCGACAAAATTCGTCGTTGTAGGAACAAGAATTACTGACGCATAGGTAAGCGCGCTCATCAAGTTCCTCCGTGAGAACATAGATATTTTTGCCTGGTGTCCTGCCGATATGCAAGGTGTTCCCAGGGAACTTGCTGAGCACCAAGTGAAGGTTATTTTAGGATCAAAGCCCGTCAAACAAGGTCTCCATCGTTTTGATGGAAGAAGGCGGAAGGCTATTGGCAAGGAAATTATCCGGCTTTTAGCAGCTGATTTCATCCGGAAAGTTATACATACTGATTGGTCTGCAAACCTAGTATTAGTCCCGAAGAAGGATAGTATTATTCTTAGGATGTGTATAGATTACACCGGTTTGAACAAACTGTGCCCAAAAGGTAGGTTCGCATTACCGCAAATCGATCAAATAATTGATGGAACTGCTAGCTCTGAGCTTTTATGCCTTTCGGACGCTTATTCCGGGTATCATGAAATACGAATGAAAGAAGAAGACCAAATGAAAACCTTATTCATAACACCCTATGGAACATACTATTACATAACCATGCCTTTTGGCATGAAGAATGCTGACGCAACATACGACTGTTGCATGGAGAGATGTTTGTATGATCATATAGGTAAAAATCTCCATGTTTATGTGGACGGTAATGCCGTCGTTTCCAAGGAAAAGTATACACTTTTTGAATATCTACGAGAAACTTTCGACAATCTCCGCACCTACAAAATGAAGTTAAATCCATTAAAGTGCGTATTTGGGGTTCCCTCAGGAAAGATTCTGGCTTTTATCGTTTCTCACAGACGAATAGAGGTAAACCAGGAAAAGATCAAAGCAATCTTAAACATCAAAATACCTACATGTCTAAAAGATATCCAAAGATTTACGAGTTCTACAGCCGCTGGAAGAAGGTTCATAAGCCTGCTTGGTGATAAAGCTATGCCATTATGCAAATTGTTGAAGAAATTCAACAAATTTGAATGGATAGAAGATGCGGACAAAGAATTAACCTAGTTGAAATAAACTTTGATGAAAGCTTCGATTTTGGCATCCCCAAAAGACGAAGAACCCATGTTACTGTATTTAACAGCAACTAACAGGGTTATAAGAGAAGTGGTAATTTTGGAAAAGAGGAAAGACGAGCAAAGTATTCCACATCAGCATCCAATATACTACGTCAGCGAGGTATTCTATGAGTCAAAACAAAGGTATCCACATGATCAAATACTAGCAGATGGCCTATTTTTGCATCTCGAAAACTCCGCCACTATTTCCAAGGACATTCCATAAGAGTGGTAAGGAAAACACCACTAGGGGATATTATAAACAATGCGGCCGCGACAGGCAGAGTAGCCAAATGGGGAATTGAACTTGCTGCGTTCGACAATAAGTACCAACCTCGTACGGCAATTAAATCCCAGGTGTTGGCAAATTTCGTAGCTGATTGGACCTAAGAAATGGAAAACACACCAACGCCGAAGTCGGAATATTGGATCATGCATTTTGACGGATCCAAAATGAAAGAAGGCCCTGGAGCGGGTGTGGTGCTAAAGTCTCCAAAAGGCGGCACAATGGAGTATGCATTACAAATACACTTCAACACCATCACCAATGTGGCAGAATACGAAGCATTGTTTCATGGCTTGCATGTTGCAAAAGAAATAGGCCTTAAACACATACATTATTGTGGAGACTCGGATCTAGTACAACACCAGCTAAACCATCCGTGGGATGCCAAAAGCCCCATAATGGCCGAATATCGAAGAACAATCGACGAGTTCGCCATTTGTTTCCTAGGATTTGAGGTACATCATGTCAAAATGGAAGAAAACTGGAACACGGATGATCTAGCCCGAATGGGATCGAAAAGGGTGAAAACATTGCCACCTGGTGTATTCGTCCAGGTATCTGTACGAACCATCAATAAAAAGCAGAGATGTTGATTATCCCCTAGTTTCCGAGTCAATAGAAGTCCTGCTTGTTAACCCGGATTGGAAAATTACATATTTAAACTTCTTAGTTGATCAGAAGCTCCCGGATGGAGCAGATGAAGTCTTGCAAAGGAAGATAAAACACCGATGAAAAGGATACACAATAATCAATAGTTGCTTGTATAAACGCAACACTATCAGAATTTCCAGCGATGTATCTACCGGAAGAAGGACAACAAATTCTATAAGAAATTCATGCCGGAGATTGCGGACATCATGCTCAATCAAAAAACATAGTTAAGAAAGCATTCCGTCCAGCGTTTTTACTGGCTTATAGACAAGACAGATGCAGAGCACATAGTAAACACATGCGTCGAATGTCAATACTACGCCAAGAAGACGAATATGCCGGCTCAAGCAATCAAGACCATACCCATAACATGGCCATTTGCGGTTTGGGGGCTAGATATGATGGGGCCATTCAAAACTGCAAGAGGGAGACTCACGCATCTACTCGTTGCAGTAGATAAGTATACCAAGTGGGTGTAGGCTAAACACATAAAAAAACTTGACGGTGTGACTGCCAGAAATTTCTTCATTGACATAGTCATGCGATATGACATCCCACATAGCATAATGATGGATAACGGGACAAACTTCCTAGATCTTGCATCTGTACCGCACCCAAAATTCAATGGCCAGGTTGAACGAATGAATAGTTCAATCTTGCAAGAAATTCTCCCAAGACTCGAGACTCCTCTTTATAGAGGACATGGAGCATGAGTAGAAGAATTGACTTTTGTGCTTTGGAGTATTCGACCGACACCAAATAGATCGACATGGCATACGCCTTTTTTCTTGGTCTATGGCGCAGAAGCAGTGCTTCCTACGGACATGATCCATCATAGCCCAAGAGTGTAGGCATAAGATGACTCGGACGCAAAAAGTGCGCGACCGGATGACGTCGATCTTTTAGAAGAGGAGCGAGAACTCATGCTACAAATATCCGCCATTTATCAACAGGGTCTACGACGATATCATAGCGGGAAAATCAAGCAGCGATCTTTTAAAGAAGGTGATTTGGCGCTAAGATTGGTACAAGATAGAAAGCACAAGCTAGCCCCAATATGGAAAGGACCGTTTGTCATTATCAAAGGTATGAAAAATAGGTCATACTACCTTCTAGATATTTGGAATACAAAAGATGGCCCAAAAAATTCGAATCGCAAGAGGAAAAGTAGCATAGATGTAGAACTAGGAGATACAAACAGATCCAAGAGCATCCAGTAGTTACGTCCCTTCTATACGTAGTGTATTCTATGTAAACATTATTGAGATCATGAAATAAAGTTTTCGGAAAAGCATGCTCTTTGTTTTATGTATTTTATTGTCAGAAGCATGTTTCCGTATTTTATATTTCCCAATGATCTTTCAATTTGCTTCAATGTTAACCCGAACTGTGCCTGCGAGTTCGGAGTTATAAAACTGAATTCTTTCGCCCTAAATAGGCTACAGGACACCAGATTGTGCATGTGTCCCTGGAGTTCATATTTTTCAAACTCCTTATTATTCCTAAGTATTATATGGTTGTTTGTATTGTTGAGTCACTTGATATAGTATGTAAAGCACCAAAGTATAATCCATGATTCCAAGTTTCGACTGATTGGTTATTCAACCCGGTCACTTGGCGTAAAGATTGCATACTTTTTTTGGAAACGCTTAAACACTAAGGAAATTCAAAACATACAATCCAGAGAACTTAGAAGAAAAAGAGTAAAACCTTGCAAAGCTGAATTTTACTGCAAAGGATAGGCATAGCTTATACAAAACATAGACTGCATTACACATTGTAAGAATAGTAATGCACTCTATTGGCTTATGGCTTGGCAGGCTCACGTGGCGTCCATGAAGTCGTCTTCGTCTTCCTCGTCACTATCACTTAGATTGTCTGGAGTTGACTGAATTTCTTCCTCCGGGTAGAATGTCGAGGTAGAGACCATCCGGGCTATCTTAGAGGCATGCCCCTTGATAGACTCGAATATTTCCGCCTTTTGTGTCTCTGCGTATCCTTGGGGGACACTAGTGGCGATGCGCCAAGACTTGGCGGTGGTGTAATGCATCTTCATTAGCCCTAAGGCCATGCACACACAACCGCGGGCGGCAGACTTGAGCCAGCTTTCGGTTGATTGAAAACCTCAAAAAATGCTTCTAGGAGCCTGCTAGCTTCCGAGAATTCGTCAACTTTGTCCGGAATGCACTTACTAACAAGTAGCACTCCGTCTTTCTTCATCTACGAGACGAAAGTACCGAAAGCCGGGATACGGTCGATCCGAGTGATAGGGAATGCCCGGGTGATAGAAAAATGAGCCCGTCCAGATTTTGATGGACTCGATGGTTTTTCTTTTAGGGAACTATTCCTCCCTAAACCTACAGAGGGTGAAGGAGATACTCCCACAAGTAGGAAGAATACCGTTGGTGGTATTGCGCTTTAAAGCAGTATTGGAAGAAATCTAATCGGGTTTCTATTCCTAGTTAACACTTGAACAAAGCCTGAAATCCGGCTATGTAGAGGATGGAGTTTGTTGGTAGATTATGGGGTTGAACCCCGTAGTGGCTAAGAACATGGAGAAAGAACGCAGAAGGCAGAAAACCCATACCTCGGATGATATGGGAGGCCAAGATGACCCTTTCTCCTTCTTTTGGAGAAGGCTCCGAGTCTTCTTCATTCATCCGCCATTTGTCTTTGGCGATGAATCCGTCTTTCTCCATGGAGTTGAGCAAAGCCAGCGCACATTGGCTCCTACTCCCGGAGTCTCCCTCCTCTTCGTCTTCACCTCCGGTGGCGGTGACGACCGCCGAAGTTTCGTCAACGCAGGCAGAAGATTCCCCCTCCTTAGATTCGGGGCCAGGTGGAGGAGGAGTAGCGGAAGGCAGCGGCATGTTTCTGGATGCAGGGATAGAATCCCCGCCCTCCGGTGCGCTCGCGGTGATCTCCGGCGCACGTAGAGGAGCTCGGAGGATCCTGTGGAGCAGAATTAACGGAGGCGTCCAGCGCGGGGTCGAGGTTGACGACGGTCTCGGTTGCGTGTGCGGTACTTATGGTTGCCATTTCTTTGCGGCGCAGCCGTGCGATGGAGAACCGGCCACCCATGTCTGGGTTCTCCGGTGAGGATTTAGCTCGGTTCGTTCTCCGCTCTCTCCCTCCCTCTCTCTCTCTCTCGAAACATTGGAGTGGCGGAGCGTGCTCTGGAAGGCTCGAGGTGGAAGAATGTAACATCCCAAGTATGAAAAACCACCCCTAGCATGTTTGTTTCTTGTTTAATTAAAGTTTTGCATCATGTCATCATACTCATTGCTTTGTTTTCTTTTGTTTGCATCTGTTTTTCCTTTGTTTCACAATTCAAATTCAAACAACTTTCAAACCTTTATTTCATACTTGTTATGTTACAAATTTCCAATTAAAATGTTCAATCAAAAACATCCATTTTGTTTCCATGAAAAATAATAAAAAGATCAACTATTAATTTGTTATTAATAATCCACTTAATCCAAATTGCATTCAAATTCAACTCAAATCACTTACAGCACCCCTTCTGAGGATCTAGCTCAGTACCAGGCTGCTGAGTTTGCAGGCAAGTTATCAGTCACATGAACCACTGTGTTCCTTTTCAACATTGGTTACCGATACTTTCCGTTGTCTATTTTTGCTAGCCATATGTATCGTTGCTTCTGTTACGAACCTACCACATGATACCCTGAACCCTGATATTGCCTCACCTCCACTCCTATCACCCCATTGTTTGAGCCCGTGTCTTACTAGCATGCTTAGGGTTGTTTTTGCTCGAGTCTGTTACCCGTTACTTTCTGTTACTATATTTCTATTATGTTCTGGGGCTCGATGTTAAACAACAACCTGTTAATCTTGGGTAATAATAATTTGCTGATAAGGCACCGACAGGAGGCCCGGCGTGGTTTTGAGGCCTGCTAGTGTCGACCCTAATAGGAAAAGGGTCTTGTCTACTGATCCATGATGAGCGCACTATCCGCATGTGGGAAGCGTGTATGGGCGCCCCCCTCAATTTGATTCGATTCGCATCTCGTCCAAATCGCCACACTTAGTTCGGGCTTTCCATTTGATGCACTCATATGTAGGTACGAACCCGAGACCAGGGTGGAACTTTTGTAGTCGGCATTTAGGGCGGCGTGGTCTTAGAGTGCTATGAGGGTCCCCTTTTATTCGTGGGGCTCGATTAGCCGCGCACGCACAACACGTGGTGCTTTGGGCTTGATGCGAAGAAGAGTTGAGTTGTGTAGAGTGCCTCGCTTGGTGGGTTTGATTCCCGTCTGGCGGGATATTCTTACGTGTACGGCCAAATTGGTGCACCCCTGCAGGGATAAATCTTCTCGAGAAGCCGTGTTTTCCGCGGTTATGGTTAACTTGGTGAAAGTACTGGCTAACAAGTACTCAGAACAACTTACACCTAACTAATGATAACTTGACTAGTAATAGTCTTATTGCCACAATAACTTGATCCATCATTAATCCAACTGTGTGAGTTATCCTCGGATTGCTTCTTTGGATAAGGGGCGAGATCCAGGATGGGTTTGTTTGGTGGTTAGTTATAGTTGGTTACGATACGCTATCTTACCTTCTTTTTGTTAGCCGGAAGTTGTAGTATGTTTTGTAGTTGGTTAGAGCAGCCAGTTGCAGCATCTTTTATATCCCCTTCTTCCGTTGAACCCAAGGCATCTGTGCTTGGTGTTGACGGGTTACACTTTGGTGAATTGTGAGTCTTGCTTGCCAGTACGTTGTTGTACTGACCCCTTTGGGGCTGTGGTTTCCGTAGACTACGCTTATGAGGATCCAGGTGATGGCTACTACGTGGAGTTTGACGAGGCTGCTGACGAGTAGATAGCGGACCTAGGCAGGATCCGAGACATCGTGGATGGTCTCCGTTTTCTTTTCATTCCCGGCTTCTTAAGCCTATTTGGATTTGTCCGTACTCAGACCTTTTGAATGCTTCCGCTGAGATGTAATGATGTTATGTTGGGACATTTGTCCTCTGGATGACTGTATTTGCTATCTCTGCTCTAGTGAGAGCCATTTGCAACTTATTTCAATCTTTTGTGTCTTAGAGATCTGTTGTGTTATCATCTTGTTCAACGCCGTTGACGTACCATGTGTGTATGGTATGGAGTACGTCAATGGTAGTATCCTGATTTCTATGGGATAGTTTACATCGACGGTGGATAGTAGAGATTGGTTGTCACACATAAGTGTTGGCCTACTCGTAAGAGATGCGGGTGCCAGTAAGCCCCGTAATCCAATCAACTATTGTTCAGTTCGTACGGTGAGTATCCTCTAGAAGTCCGGGTGCGACAAATGGTATCAGAGCCTGTCTGCCTGTAGGATCCCTTTTACTGGTCGCAGTTGAGTCTAGAAACTATTTTGTAGCTATATAGGAAAAATGAAACGTGAGAGTAGGAATTCTGTCATTTTTCTTCTTTCCCCACCCACCCACCCTTTTCTGGTAAGGAAGTGCAACGTTGTTTTCTCTTCTCGTCTAAACTTTCAAGTTAGGTTTTCACGAATCCTGGTTTCTCTAGGATAGTTATGTCTACTAGACCATAGGAATGGAGGTGGTTGTGACATGATTTATCATGTTGCCTACTCATGATTGAGAACGGAGGCGTGTAAGCCCCGGAAGCAGATCCTCTATTCCTTAAGCAGTAGATATTGATCCTTTAGAAGCCCGGATGGGTTCTTCCGTAGTACCTCAGGAGTTTTTGGTCTCGTGTTTCCCGTTGTTGCTTCGATATCCTGTTCTTCTCAACATCCTTTTCGTCCGTTGAAACCTTGTTGTTGCTTTCCACTTCAGTTCTTCTACCGGCGTCTAATCAAAACTTCCCCAATCATTTGCAGATGGATCTCAGGTTCTACCCGCAGGTGGTTCGGATGACTCGTTGTGAGAGCACCGCCGGTTATCCGGAGATGCTGAGAGACATGGTCACTTATCTGGGGTTCCGTTGGGCACCAGAGTACCAGGTCTACGAGCACCAGCGATAGTTTGACCAGACCTACTACCGGGCTATCGTCTACATTCTGTCAGATGACGGCATGAGCGTCGTCCACCGCTACGAGGCAGTAGGTTCCACAGTGGATATGGCCGTGCAGCAGGCAGCTTACGTGAGTCTCACCGTCCTTCGTGCTGACTACTGGGGGTTTGACGATTCCATCTATCGCCACATCCCCCGTGGTTACATCACTTCAGGGGGAGCTCACTTCACTCTCTACGAAAACTTGGATGTCTACGAGCATGATAACACCAGGCTGCACACCACCGCTCAGTTTGTGAGGCACAGTGACGCAGTTGCCACCACACTTTCTCAGGAGTTGGCTTCAGTCAGAGAGCAGCTCTACCTCGCTTTGACTCGTCTGGCGACGTACACCTCAGACTTTGTTGGAGACGAGCGCTTTGCACGTTTCGAGCAGCCAGTTGGTCGTCCTCTGCCAGATGCTGGAGGTTACGAGCCGATCAGAGGTCCACTCCTCAACCTTGGTGCTGGTTACACAGGGATTCCCCGCTTTGGAGCACAGGGAGTCGATGCTACGTACTTCACCACACCGAGAGTTGGGCTCAGACCACGTCAGATCTATGTGGATCGTCGTTCTAGCTACTTTCGTGGGCGTCCTCCTCACCGTACCTCTCGCCGTACTACTCACCGCCGTCCTGCGTGATGAGCATGGGAGTACCGATGTATCCGTTCCTAGCTATGTTTAGTTATCCTTTGGCATTCGAACCATTTATGGTGTGTTGGATAATCTGATGTATTTGAACATGTGATGATGTACCTGTTGGTTATCTATTCATGCGTCGGAATAATCTATCTTTCGGTTACCAAGTCTATCACTTCCTATTGTTGTGCTAAAATGAATTTCAATTCAGGATGCCTCCAACAAGGAACACCCCGCCTGAGCCACCGCCGATCACGGAGCTGTTGACTCAGATGACTCAGGTCGTGACGCAGATGGCCCAGTTTCAGGCTAATCAGCACAACAACCAGAATGCTCCACGAGTCAGTATCAAGGAGTTTCTGAGTCTGGGGCCGAGAGCTTTCGTGGCAACACGCGAGCCTCTGGATGCTGATGACTGGATCCGTGAGATGGCCAGGGCTCTGAACATTGCTCACGTTGCTGAGGAAGACAAGGCAAGTATGCCACCTATCTGCTGAAGAGTCAGGCAGCTACTTGGTGGGAGAACTACCAGACCATGAGAGCTGGATACCCAATCACCTGGGGCTGTTTCAAGGAAGCCTTCCTGAAGCACCACATTCCAGATGGTCTCATGGAAAGGATGCGTGAGGAGTTTTGCTCTCTTAAGCAAGGCAAACTGGACGTCATCGGCTATCAGAATGAGTTCAATCGCCTCGCTTGATACGCTGGTGATGAGGTGTCCACTGAGGCCAAGAAGATGGCAAGGTTCCGCAGAGGTTTTAACCCGGAACTCAAGTACGCACTCACCAACATCAAGACCAAGGACTTCGAGGAGCTCGTTAACACCGCGCTCAATGAGGAAAATGGGCGCAAGGCGTTCGAGGAGTCTCGCAAGCACTCGCGTGAGGGTGGTTCCTCCTCCAACATGACCACCCCTCCGCAGAAGCGCCGCATCTGGGTGCCAAATAGTGCTGTCACTCGGGCTCCATATGCCCAAGCTTCTCCAGGCTTTGCTCCCCGCCCACCCAACCCATCTCAGATGCATGGACAGAGGTTTGCAATGGGGCAGCCAAGGCCAGATCCTCCTCGTCTCGTCACTTGCTTCAAGTGCAAGCAGACGGGGCACTACGCTGACAAGTGCACTCAGAGGCAGCTACCTCCACCACCACCTCGTCCCAACACCAACCAGGCAATGGTGCGTGCTCCCCCGGCTAAAGCCTTCAACTCCAACAACAGGCCTGTCGGGAGGACCGCGAGGGTGAATCATATCAAGGCCGACAAAGCTGAGGAAGCTGCTGACGTCGTTCTCGGTACATTCCCCGTAAACTCTAACCCAGCTAAAGTGTTGTTTGATACCGGAGCATCGCATTCTTTCGTGTCAAAGATCTTTGCGACAGCAGTTAAGCTCCCTTTTGTTGGTTTGGGTTCCCCGCTAGTAGTAAACTCCCCTGGAGCAACTATGCAAACTTCCAAGATCAGTCACGAGAATCAGATCCTAATTGGAGGTCACATATTCCTTGCTTCTCTCATTCTGCGTGGCAATTCTGACATTGATGTCATTCTTGGCATGGATTGGTTGAAGGCCAATAAAGCTACGATTGACTGTGCTCGGAAGTCAATAGCTCTGTTCCACCCTTCTGGCCAGATAGTCTATTCTCCAAGTGAGTCAAGTTCTGTTCAGCTGTACACCCTCGATGCTAAACCTCTACCTCTGCTCGAAAATGTTCCGGTGGTTTGTGAATTCCCTGACGTCTTTCCAGAAGAGTTGCCAGGGATGCCTCCGGACAGAGCAGTTGAGTTCGTGATCGAGCTTGAACCAGGTACTGCTCCAATCTCTAAGCATCCATACAAGATAGCTCCTCCTGAACTGAAATTGTTAAAGGAGCAAATCGATATGTACATGGAAAAAGGTTACATTCAGCCTAGTTCCTCCGCTTGGGGTTGCCCAACTCTGTTCGTTGCGAAGAAGGATCAAACAAAGAGACTCGTGGTTGACTATCGTCCTCTCAACGAGAAAACCATCAAAAACAAGTATCCAATTCCTCGTATCGATGATCTTTTTGATCAACTTGCTGGAGCCTCAATATTCTCAAAGTTGGACTTGAGGATGGGTTACCATCAAATAAAGATCAGAAAGGAAGATATTCCAAAAACAGCTTTTACCACTCGGTACGGTCTATATGAATACACCGTCATGTCCTTTGGTCTCACCAATGCACCGGCGACTTTCTCTCGACTCATGAATTCTGTCTTCCATGAATACCTCAACAAGTTCGTTGTGGTATATCTTGATGACATTCTGGTCTACTCAAAATCTGAGGAAGAGCATGGAGAACATCTTCGTCTCACTCTCATGAAACTTCGCGAGCATCGTCTGTATGCGAAGTTCTCCAAATGTGAGTTCTGGATTCCAGAAGTTGCTTATCTTGGTCATATCATCTCTGCCAAGGGCATAGCCATTGATCCAGAAAAGGTTAAAGCAATTGTTGATTGGAAACCTCCTAAGACGGTGAAGCAAGTCAGAAGTTTTCTTGGCTTGGCTAGCTATTGCCGTCGTTTCGTCCAAAACTTCTCCAAGATTGCCAAACCTCTCACTGATCTCACAAAGAAGGACAAGAAGTTTGTTTGGTCTCCACAGTGTGATGAAAGTTTCAATCTCCTGAAGACTAAACTCACTTCTACACTAGTTCTGGTTGGCCCAGATACTACCAAACCTTTCCAAATATTCTGCGATGCATCTCTCCAAGGTCTAGGTGCAGTTCTTATGCAAGAACGTCAAGTTGTGGCTTATGCTTCACGTCAGTTGAATGCACATGAGCAAAATTATCCCACTCATGACCTTGAACTAGCAGCAGTTGTTTTTTCCCTCAAGAAATGGAGGCAATACTTGTTGGGTAATCGCACTGAAATCTTTTCCGATCATAAGAGTCTGAAATACATCTTCACTCAACCAGATCTAAACCTCAGGCAAAGGAGATGGATTGAAAAGATTAAAGACTTTGATCTCACCATTTCTTACACTCCAGGCAAGGCTAATGTTATGGCCGATGCTCTTAGTCGCAAGTCATATTGCAACAATCTCATGATCATGGAAAGCCAACCTCCACTTCATGAAGAATTCCAGAAGCTGAACCTTGGTCTTGTTCCTCAAGGTTATCTTGCTAGCTTGACAGCCAGTCCAACTCTCGAGGACAAGATTCGTTCTGAACAACTTCGTGATGTGGAAATCAAGAAGATGGTAGAACACATCAAAGAAGGCAAGGAGAAATTCAAGTCCTTCACAATTGATGACAAGGGAACTGTGTTCTTCGAAGGACGCATTGCAGTTCCTAAGATTCAAAGTCTCAAAGATATTATTCTCAAGGAGGCTCATGAAACTCCTCTCTCCATCCACCCTGGAAGTACAAAGATGTACCAGGATCTTAAGACACTGTATTGGTGGCCTGGCATGAAACGTGAAATTGCTCAATACGTTTCTGAATGCGACGTTTGTCAACATGTTAAGGCAGTTTATCAGAAACCAGCCGGTCTTCTCCAACCTCTAAAAATCCCTGAGTGGAAGTGGGACATGATTGAAATGGACTTCGTCACTGGTTTTCCAAAGTCCAAGAAGGGCAACGATGCAATCTTCGTTGTTATTGATCGTCTCACTAAAGTAGCTCACTTCTTTGCTATCAAAGAAACAATCTCAGCTAGCCAGTTAGCGGAGCTCTACACAGCAAAGATTGTTCCTCTTCATGGTGTTCCATTGGAAATAAGCTCATACCGTGGAAGCATATTCACTTCTCATTTCTGGAAGAGTTTTCAAGAAGCATTGGGCACCAAACTTCTGTTCAGCACAGCTTATCACCCTCAGTCTCAGGGGCAAGTCGAAAGAGTCAATCAGATTCTCGAGGATATGCTCAGAGCATGTGGTCTCTCCTTTGGCATGAAATGGGAGGATTGCCTTCCATATGATGAATTCTCTTACAACAACAGCTTCCAGGCAAGCCTAGGCATGGCACCATTTGAAGCTCTCTATGGCCGCAGATGCAGGAGTCCAATCAATTGGTCTGGAGCTGGTGAACGTTCACTCTTAGGCCCTGAAATTGTTAAGGAAGCCGAAGAGAAAGTTCGCATCATTCGTGACAATCTCAAGATTGCTCAATCTCGTCAGAAAAGCTACTATGACAGCAAGCACAGGGATATGATCTATGCACCTGGTGACAAGGCATATCTCCGTGTAACTCCCCTCAGAGGCACTCATCGTTTTGGTGTGAAAGGAAAGCTTGCACCAAGATACATTGGTCCTTTCAACATTCTCTCAAGGCGTGCGGAAAATGCTTATCGTCTTGAACTTCCAGAAAAAGTATCCAAGGTGCACGATGTGTTTCACGTGTCACAGCTCAAGAAGTGTTTCAAAGATCCAGATCGTGCAGTTGATCATGATGCCATTGAACTGCAAGATGATCTCTCTTATGAGGAGCACCCTATTCGAATTCTCGATGAGACCGTTCGTAAGACTCGCAACAAGAGCACCAAGTTCTTGAAAGTGCAATGGTCGCATCATTCCGATAAAGAGGCAACGTGGGAGACCGAAGAGGATCTTCGCAAGAAGTATCCGAACCTTTTCTCTTCTCCGTAAGGAATCTCGGGGCGCGATTCCTTCAAGGGGGGCGTTTTGTAACATCCCAAGTATGAAAAACCACCCCTAGCATGTTTGTTTCTTGTTTAATTAAAGTTTTGCATCATGTCATCATACTCATTGCTTTGTTTTCTTTTGTTTGCATCTGTTTTTCCTTTGTTTCACAATTCAAATTCAAACAACTTTCAAACCTTTATTTCATACTTGTTATGTTACAAATTTCCAATTAAAATGTTCAATCAAAAACATCCATTTTGTTTCCATGAAAAATAATAAAAAGATCAACTATTAATTTGTTATTAATAATCCACTTAATCCAAATTGCATTCAAATTCAACTCAAATCACTTACAGCACCCCTTCTGAGGATCTAGCTCAGTACCAGGCTGCTGAGTTTGCAGGCAAGTTATCACTCACATGAACCACTGTGTTCCTTTTCAACATTGGTTACCGATACTTTCCGTTGTCTATTTTTGCTAGCCATATGTATCGTTGCTTCTGTTACGAACCTACCACATGATACCCTGAACCCTGATATTGCCTCACCTCCACTCCTATCACCCCATTGTTTGAGCCCGTGTCTTACTAGCATGCTTAGGGTTGTTTTTGCTCGAGTCTGTTACCCGTTACTTTCTGTTACTATATTTCTATTATGTTCTGGGGCTCGATGTTAAACAACAACCTGTTAATCTTGGGTAATAATAATTTGCTGATAAGGCACCGACAGGAGGCCCGGCGTGGTTTTGAGGCCTGCTAGTGTCGACCCTAATAGGAAAAGGGTCTTGTCTACTGATCCATGATGAGCGCACTATCCGCATGTGGGAAGCGTGTATGGGCGCCCCCCTCAATTTGATTCGATTCGCATCTCGTCCAAATCGCCACACTTAGTTCGGGCTTTCCATTTGATGCACTCATATGTAGGTACGAACCCGAGACCAGGGTGGAACTTTTGTAGTCGGCATTTAGGGCGGCGTGGTCTTAGAGTGCTATGAGGGTCCCCTTTTCTTCGTGGGGCTCGATTAGCCGCGCACGCACAACACGTGGTGCTTTGGGCTTGATGCGAAGAAGAGTTGAGTTGTGTAGAGTGCCTCGCTTGGTGGGTTTGATTCCCGTCTGGCGGGATATTCTTACGTGTACGGCCAAATTGGTGCACCCCTGCAGGGATAAATCTTCTCGAGAAGCCGTGTTTTCCGCGGTTATGGTTAACTTGGTGAAAGTACTGGCTAACAAGTACTCAGAACAACTTACACCTAATTAATGATAACTTGACTAGTAATAGTCTTATTGCCACAATAACTTGATCCATCATTAATCCAACTGTGTGAGTTATCCTCGGATTGCTTCTTTGGATAAGGGGCGAGATCCAGGATGGGTTTGTTTGGTGGTTAGTTATAGTTGGTTACGATACGCTATCTTACCTTCTTTCTGTTAGCCGGAAGTTGTAGTATGTTTTGTAGTTGGTTAGAGCAGCCAGTTGCAGCATCTTTTATATCCCCTTCTTCCGTTGAACCCAAGGCATCTGTGCTTGGTGTTGACGGGTTACACTTTGGTGAACTCTGAGTCTTGCTTGCCAGTACGTTGTTGTACTGACCCCTTTGGGGCTGTGGTTTCCGCAGACTACGCTTACGAGGATCCAGGTGATGGCTACTACGTGGAGTTTGACGAGGCTGCTGACGAGTAGATAGCGGACCTGGGCAGGATCCGAGACATCGTGGATGGGCTCTGTTTTCTTTTCATTCCCGGCTTCTTAAGCCTATTTGGATTTGTTTGTACTCAGACCTTTTGAATGCTTCCGCTAAGATGTAATGATGTTATGTTGGACATGTGTCCTCTGGATGACTGTATTTGCTATCTCTGCTCTAGTGAGAGCCATTTGCAACTTATTTCAATCTTTTGTGTCTTAGAGATCTGTTGTGTTATCATCTTGTTCAACGCCGTTGACGTACCATGTGTGTATGGTATGGAGTACGTCAATGGTAGTATCCTGATTTCTATGGGATAGTTTACATCGACGGTGGATAGTAGAGATTGGTTGTCACACATAAGTGTTGGCCTACTCGTAAGAGATGCGGGTGCCGGTAAGCCCCGTAATCCAATCAACTACTGTTCAGTTCGTACGGTGAGTATCCTCTAGAAGTCCGGGTGCGACAAAGAAGAAGCGGAAGGAGAACCGGAGGCTTCGAGGTGGCTATTTATAGCCATTCCATGCTGAGATTCGTCCCAACGGCTATTTTAGCCGTTGGATGACTTACGCATGTTTCGCCGAAAAACTTGGGAAACGAGGGGACGAGGTGATAATAGATATCTCCTCGTTTCTTGCGAAAAAATCTGTCAGAGACACAACTTCAGGTTTTTGACTGAAACTAAACGTTCGTGACGTAGCCATGATTTCATTGCTTGCGTCACAGGTTCCTTCTCCACGAAGAATCGTGGAAGAAATGTCGGATTTCAGTAAATCCGAGTTTGGCTTTAGAGGTGTTTGTTGAAAGAAGAATCAAGACAAAACGCCAAAATTTGTGAAAAGAATACAAATCCAGGAGGGACGGCAAGATGAAGTCTTAATCCTTCTTGGGGGCTACTAGCGGATACATGCCAAACATGGGTGTATCCGGCATTTGCCAAAGGCCGGATTACCAGGGTGGTCCACTAGTAATGGAACAGAGTCCATTGGGCGGCCTAATAAGCTGATGCGCGGGAGGCTGGATTCTAGAACAACCCGGACCACAGATCCATCGTGGTCCTGCTTGGAGAAGAAGCCGGATGCCTTACTTTCCAAGTTAGATAATTGACGTAGTATTCTAGGTTTCCTTCCTGTAAGCCCTAGTCTGGCTATCTATATAAAGCCAGACCGGAGCAAAAAAAAAAACCAATCACAAGGTAGCTAGAAGCCAACTCGCCGGGAAGTTCATCCTTGCCGAGTTAGGGAAACCATACTCACAATTGCACTCGGAATACTTCAGGCTTCAAACCTAATTTTAGTGAGATTGAAGGAGTAGGAACGTCGCCTTAGTTGTGACAAACCGAACTTGGGTAAACAGTATTCTCGTTTCTAGTTCTTCCATGTCCCCCGCGGTTCTACCAGTACGCTTATGGCACCCCTGTCCATGATCCTAACTACGAAATCTCGAGCCGCTATTTATCTTAGCACGCTATTTTTTTCTTGGTTTCAAGAAATAATCATGAACTTGGTTTACAAGTTTTTTAATGTCTAGTGCCCTAGAGCATGCACCGTGGGTGCTAGTTCCTACTTAGTTTGCATCCAAAGTGGCCTTTGTGGAATGACACAAATGCACGTATGTAAACACAGAAAACTCTCGCGCCAGTTCCCATCTAAGATGGTTGTGAAATGTCTAGATGGATCATATCGTGCTAATTTATTATAAATCTGGGTCAAACTCTCAATACACGAATGCACATAAATTTTTCGACAAGACTACAACACACTACAAATGCACTTGTAGGAGCAATTCATATCCTGTAATTTCAAGCGGTCAAATCCTACAATGAGGTGATGTATAAATAGTTCATGCCCTTTCTTGTCAACAGAGAGTTGTGGAAACAAGTAGGGTACAAAAAACTAGGAGGTGGTTTTAGTGTCCTACCTTTTCTACTCCCACACGGTTTCAGTGTTCTGTTGATCTCCTCTCTATGATTAGTTTTTTCACCAGTGTACTTTATGAAGAAAATGGTTACATCCTCATTCCCGAACCCACACAGTTCTGCCATTCCCCATAGTGCATGTTGTTCAGATTACTTGGTCCTTTTCTCAACTACCAAAACCATGGGCAATCACTGGTGGCAGGTGGTATTCGTCACAGGAGACTATGTCAGCACCGAAGACCAGGAGGCTCCCCGAGTGACCACCCCGAAGACCCTGAAGATGATAATTCCGAGGAGATGACCCAACAGAGTAGGAGGAGGAGTCAGTCCTGAAGGACGATGTTGGCAACCACGCCGATGAGGATGACAACAACTACAACGAGGAGGAGGTGGTCCTCTACCATGAGGAGAACAAGGAGGGGAAGCGGTTTGAGACATCTATGATCAGAGGACATGGAGGATGTGGTTGTCGATGATGGTGGCTGCTGGTTTGATAGACAACACACCCGTCTGGAAACCCAAGTTGAAGGTATGATGCAATACAGCAATAAATTTCCCTTGTTGAAGATATCAAGTTTATCAACCCAGTAGGACTTCAACACCTCCAGTTAGCTTTCTTGTTGACTGGTGCTTCAACGAACGTGGACCTACACATAAAACACAAACTCCCATTCGCTCCAAACGTTTTATAAAGGTTCTCAATCTTCCAGTCTTGTTGTTACTGGCAGAATTAAATGTATGGTGTTCTTAGAAAAATAGAAGTAGAATGGAACCGCGAGCAAGTGATGATTAAAAGAAAGTAAACGAGGTTGTAAACAATGTAAAAGAATGGACTGTGGGCCATAGTTTTAGTAGTGTTGTCTCTCCATAAAGAAGTTCATGAGGGCATACCAATACTATTATGATAAGAAAAATTACATTATACTAATAATGTAGGCATTACGTCAAACATATATAGACCTTTATCCAGTATGCATCTATAACTAAGAATCCACCTTGAGACCGCTATCCAACATGCATTTTGCTGGTATTAAGATGCAAAAGCAATGTACGACTACGTTAAGCACAATCCACAATGTAAGAAATATTCATGATCAATAAGTAGACATAAACACCATTGCTTTACCCCTAGTAGAACTAGCACATCCTCGCCCTTAGACGTTTACATCAATCGTGCCAAGGATCAGAGGAGAGATGAACCCACTATCTAGCACAAAACTCTGTCTTTGAGATGCATGTGATCACTTGCCCAAAGTAACCACACACACTAGAGAGCTTGCAAGAACACAATAGACATCAACACAAATAAAGTTCAAGAATATATAAACATGAACAATCTGGTCATAACTTTGCAATTCGTCGGATTCCAAAAAACACAGTATGTATAAATTACATAATGGTGATCTTCACCATGTTAGGCAGATGACAAGATCTAAACATATTAGCGTAAGTAGGTGAGACAACCATATAGCTAGTGCTATGGATACGTAGTATAAGGATGAACTACTCATGCATAACTCTGGAGGTAACCATGGCAATGAAGAATCCTTCAGTGGCAATTCCCACTTCTGGCAGGGTGCCGGAGGAGGGTCTCAAAAGACCTAGATTGGACTTTCGAGATGACGCCGGCTCTGGATAGGTTTCATGGAAAATAAGCACCACCCTCGACTTTGTAGGTCAGAAGGAAATTTATAGGAGAAGAGGCATCCTAGGGAGGTGCCCCAATCGAGGAAGCGGGTGGTGGGCGCGACTAGAGGCGCACCCATGCCTTCCTGCCGCCTGGGGGCTGTAGCCATCCTCTTTGCCCGATTTTAGGAATTCTTCTTCGTGCTAGGTAAAAGATAGCCTCCATGGATTTTTAGGACATTTCTCGAATATTTTCTATAATTTTTTTGGAAACAAAAAGACTACAGAAAATAAAACTGGCACTGGGCATCTCGTGAGTATGTTAGTCCAAACAATGGCCTAACATGATATAAAAAGATAGTAGAAATGTGTAGCAATTACACAAAACCAGCATGCATCAATTCAAAATTATAGATACATTTTGGACGTATCAATGTCCCCAAGCTTAATTCCTGCTCGTCCTTGAGTAGGTAAATGTTAACAAAGGTTATTTTTGAGGTGACATGCTACCAACACAATCTTAACCAAATAGTTTTGTAAAGCATATTAAATGAGATCAAATGGTTCAAAGAAATTGTCTAGTTTTGATAGAAAATCAAAACCTTCCATGAATGATGCTTTGGAGACATGAATCGTTACAAAGTTCATTAGAGATGATTTAACTATTTAGTGCAAAAGTATCAAGCATCAAGCCGTTTTTCACAACATATAAATAACCGACGGGTGCGCATTGTGGATCCCTCAGACCCACCCGGCAGCCCCCCAAAACGGGTTCGGCCATAGGGGAAATCCTGCCCCTCTAATACCCCTTCTCGATATTCGCCTGAAACTCTTCTGTAATACGCTGAAAGCTATCGATAAATCATCGAACTTATCTAAGAATGTTAGAAACATATTCCAAACATCCCAGGACATCTGTTATCCCGTCTAATCTCTTTGAGTATTAATTCTATCACACCGGAACCATCCGGATGATAGCCGCTCTCTCTCCGACTATCCAATGTGAACAAATGACTTTGAAGCCTTATGTGTGTGACCCCCACAGGTTCGATAACAAGTAGACATGATTGGGAAACCAATTTCTCAATCAATAATCAACATAGGAACCATGGACGTGTATATTGATTCCTACGAGTTATCCGAAGAAACGTGTTGAACGTGTTGGTTATTAAGTAAGTCTCCATTACTTCGCGATACCAATCAATACCTCGAGACGAGATGAATGATATGACCATGATTAAACTCTTTAATCAATATATCACATTATCTTCGATACCTGGTGTAATTCCTTTTGATCGTTACCATGTTACGGTATCACCATGAATAGTGTCATGCCATTTTCTGTGCAGACTTATGAATTGATACCATTACACCGAGTGTCTCCTCGATGCATGTATCTATTATCTAGAGGACTAATTCCCAATCTTGTACTATCACAATGAAATGAACACTTTTGAGAACACCCCCACTGATAGCACCCAGTTTACAGTGTGATACTTGACTATACCAAAGTGATCTTTCCGATGAACATCATCATATATTCTCATGGTCTAAGGAAGCAAATAAAATAACCATCTTGTGACGATACTATTTATAGAAATGCTAAAGAAAATCTTGTAGTATCTCAAATACTTGGGTCTATGATACTCTCAAATGTATCTATAATTTTTGATGCTACATGCTTGTTTCCTACCCAATACCTTTATGTTTTCACATGTTTTCCTTCGTTTTCCAGACGATTTCATGGACTAACCTATTGAAAAGATGCCACAGAGCCAGTTCTATTTTCTGATGTTTTTGGTTTCAAAAAAGTTGTTCTAGAAATATTGTCGGAATTCGACGAAACAAAATTCTAGAGTCTTAGAATTCCCGACATGTCAACGGAGTCCAAAGGAGACCCGGAGGGGGCCAGGGGATAATCCACACCATATAGCCGCGCGGGCTCCCCTGATGGTGCAGTGGACGTTGGTAAACCCCAAGAGAAAGGTTGTGAAGAGTGCATCGGCAAGTTTTCCCTCGGAAAAGAAACCAAGGTTGAATCGACCAGTAAGAGGACAAGCAATCTCTTAAGATTGATGCAGCTGAGGTGGCAGGGCGCACTACCGTTCAACAACAACGTGGAACCTACACAACACAATCAAATCACTTTGCCCCAACGAAGCAGTGAGGTTGTCAATCTCACCGGTGGCAGGGCTATCAAGCATAAATACTCCCTCTTGGAGTTACTAGCATCTACCTTGCCAGAACACGTACTAATAACGGAGAGAATGCAAGAACATAAAGAACATAAACATGATAGATTGATAATCAGAAGAAATAACATTCAACATTCATCGGATCCCAGCAAACACACCATGTAGCATTACATAAAGATGACCTCGATGATGTGAGGCAGCTCACGAGATCTAAACATGAGGCATAAAGTAATGGAGACATACATCTAGCTACTTCTATGGACCCGTAGTCCAGGGATGAACTACTCACACATCACTCCGGAGAAGGTCATGGTGGTGTAGACCGCTCCGGTGATGAGTTCCCCTCCCGGCAGGGTGCCGGGGAGAGCTCCAGAAACCTCCCGATCTCGAGATGACGATGACGGCGGCCTTGGGTGTTTCTCTGAAAAAAGTGGTATATATCTAGGGTTGATATGTCGGGGGGATTATATAGGCGAAATAGCGATGGCAGAGGGCACATGGGGGCCAGACCACCCCCAGGCGCGGCCAGAGGGGGGGGGCGCCACCCTATGGTGTGGCCCCCCCTGTGGCCCCTCTCTGGGTCTCTTCAACCTTCAGGAATTCTAAGACTTTTGGGCTTCGAATTTTCCAATTCCGAGAATATTTCCAGAACAACTTTTATGAAACTAAACAACAGCAGAAAACAAGGAATTGGCTCCGTGGCATTTTGTTAAAAGGTTAGTCCCGGAAATCGATAAAAATGACATAAAGTGTATAGAAAACTTGTGGGAAATAACATGAAAAAAACATGGAACATCGCAAATTAAGGATAAATTTATGACGTACCAGGCCCCTCGAGCGCCCACTGCCATCGCCCTTTCGCCTATTTAATCCCCCTAGGCATAAACCCTGTTTTCAGCTGTTTTTAGTTTCAGAAAAGTTGTTCTAAAAATATTCTCGGAATTGGACAAAAAAAATCCCAGAGTCTTAGAATTCCTGGCACGTCAATGGAGTCCAAAGGAGACCCAGAGGGGGGCAGGGGATCAGCCACACCATATGCCCGCGCGGCTCCCCCTGGCTGCGCCAGCTTGTCGTGTGGGTCCCTCGGGCAACCACCGCCATCGCCCTTTCGCCTATTTATTCCCCCCGAGTCATAAACCCTAAGAAATCAAGCCTCCTTCCACGAAAAGTTTCGTAGCTCCTCCGCCGCCACCGACAAGTTTCGGGGGACAGGAGTCTCTGTTTTGGCACCCTACCGGGACGGGGAAGTGCCCCCGGAGCCATCTCCATCGACTCCATCACCATCTCTATCACCGTTGTTGACTCCCATTACGAGGAGGGAGTAGTTCTCCCCTGAGGCTAAGGGCTCTACCGGTAGCTATGTGTTTCATCTCTCTCTTCCATGGTGTGATCTTTATGTGATCATGAGCTTTCTAATCTAGTTGAATAAGTAGATCTTACTCTTCATCTGTTATGCTACTCAAGTGGTTTTGTTATGAGATATCTGTAGACACTTTGATCACGGTGTAAAGGTGACAGTGTGTGCACCGTGTGGTTTATCATGATATTTATATTTTGTGTTGGATGACCCTATGAAATTTTGGTGTTTGTTTGGAACCATCTAGGTCTCATGGTGATAGCGTGGGAGCGACCTAGATGGGAATGCAAACTCTAAGTAGTGCTTTTATGGCCATGTGCACCGATTGGTGTTTGTTATCCGACCAGAGAGTGGTTCGAATTATCGTAGTGAAGAGATGATATTATGCATTCAATTATGTTATCATTGTTGAGAGTGTCCACTAGTGAAAGTATGATCCTAGGCCTTGTTTCGAAGCATTGAAACACCGTTTACAATCAGTTCTGCTACATGTTTACCTGCTGTCATTTTTATTTCAGATTTCTACTATCAATTATTATCATCCGTACTACTTTTATTTTACTCTCTATTCACCGAACTAGTGCACCTATACAACTAACCGTTGTATTAGGTGTGTTGGGGACACACACGACTTCTTGTATCGTAATTGCAGGAGTGCTTGAGAGGTATATCTTTGACCTCTACCTCTCTGAGTTCGATAAACCTTGGGTGATCCACTTAAGGGAAACTTGCTGCTGTTCTACAAACCTATGCACTTAGAGGCCCAACACTGTCTACAAGAATATAAGCGTGCGTAGACATCAGTCTACCCAGCCACATTGTTAAAACAACAACGTGCTCTCGTTAATATTGAGTAAACATATGTCCATGACCAAGAAAATGTTGTTATCTAATATTAACTAATTTTCTGTGAGACATGACAAAGAGTTATGACGGTGTGTTTATGTTTCTACACATGCATATGGTTTATCCACTGATTCTCATATTCAATGACCATAGCAGTTATAACATAAAAATATAATAATTTAATCAAGAAACAAATGTATTTTATTGTCTATAGGGTATACATCCAACACTTCTTCCTTTTGCCATGACATCAGCAATTGAAAGTTCGAAGTCGGGGAATGGAGAAGCGCGTGAGGAAGAAAACGATGCGAGGGCGGAGAAGGAGAGAAGTGCATACCTACCGTAGCCTTCCATATACATATTAGTATACTCGACAAATCTGGACCGCTGACATCACACGATAGAATCTGAGCGTACATGTGGTGCGCGGAGGTGAAGTAGCCCACCACCACTTTCCCCATTATGCGTGAAAATCGAGGGAGCCATTACGCCAGGCTCAACAATTCTCGTGCACAAAATGGTCAAGTCCGGTTAATAGGCCACCGCCTCCGTCACCTCTGACAGGTGGGGGAACCCCCTCCATCGCGTCCCATCACATGACAAGTTGTAGCAGCGCAGTATGAACAAACGATCCCCGAGTTAAACAATGCTCTAAAGTTTTCAGATCATCTTCATCGACTATTCCTCGAGTCAAGAGGCGAGGGAAATCCCCACGAGTCAAAACATTTACAGACGTCAAGTACTCGAGACTCGAGAGAATGAAAATCACATTTATGTTCCCAAATCGCATCAAAAAATCTGGATGCCATGTTCACAGTATGAAGGAAAGACCCGCGGATCGAGTCCGCAGGCCTAGGAGTTGCACAACTTCTACGCTACATGGTTTTTTTCGGTGACTACTGCATGATGAAAATTCTGACAGACGCGTTGGGTAAAACATACTGAAAACTGGAGTTCGACTTGGTAAGACCTTCACGACATGAGTGGAGCTACCCCAGGTATTTTTAGGCTTGGGCCTAGGGATCCAAGTTTGAAAAAGCTAGTTGTTTGTTCTCCCGAGTGAGATTAATTGGCCTAGAATCACCGAGTGAGGGAAGCATGCTAAGTCATTTCCCCCGGATCCGTTGAAAATTGCTGACAACCAGTTATAAGCCAACCCGACGAACTTCTGGGATGGTGCGTTTCTGTTTTCATGCGTTTCAGATGGACTAGCATGATTTTTCGAGTTAGAGTCTCTGGTCGAGTCTTCGAATCCACCATGCACTCTGGGGGCTACTGACGTGGGGATGCCAAACAGGCACCCGAGATTGGTATTACATGGTACATCTTAGCTACGAAGCCTTTGAGTAGGCCAACAAGACATCAAGGTAAAAGCCCGTAAACGAATGGAAATACGAAGATCATCCTGGAGAAGACTTGTCTTGTGCGTCATGGCTCCATACAAACCGACTTAGACTAAGTCCTACTGATGTACGAACTCATGAGACCCAACCTCCTATATAAAGGCTGGGAGGGGTTCATATAAAACCCTAGAACACACACCCGATACTCTTGCGCCAGATCAATCTCTGCGCCGCAATCTGTGTAATCAAGCCAAACTTGCCGGATAATAAACAGACATGCAAGAAGTAGGGGTTTTGCCTTTCTGAAGGTCTCTGCACCTAGGTAAATCTCGCCTTCGTGTCTTGTTAAACCGAGTAGTCCACCACCGCTCATGTCCCTTACGAAACTCTAGCCCAATAAGCATGGGATATACTGTGGTACCCCATGACAGTAATATCGGAGAGAGGAAAAAGGTGAGGAAAGATAATTAAGTGCGACAAAAATTTGTAGCACTAATCATAGAGGGGGACGAAAATTGAAAACCCTATTATATTTCAATTGCACTGAACAAAAATTATGTAAAGTCTCAAGCTTCTTTTACTTGGAGTAAATAAACTTTCGATCTTCCTTCCGAGAGAAGTTCTTTGCAACTCCGAAAATGAATTAAAAAATTAATAGAGATGGGTTTAATGTCAGCAACTCTTATTCTCAATGTACCTACTCATTTCGCTCTATTTTTCTCTATTTAATTCCTTTGTGTTTATATTATATGTTGTTACAACATGTTAAAGAATTATATTTGTAGGCGATGCATATGTCAGTGTCATTATCGAACCAAAAAGAATGATAATGAGATTCACGGATTCCATGTCACGCTGGCAACTACCATGCCTGCATTGTTGTAAGCAACTAATTTATGTTTAGTCCTTTGTTGTCTATTTGTTGGAAGATATGACGAATTTTTCAATGTTGAACTCACATTATTGTGGAATTCGTATATATTTGTGTGTTTTCAAAATTTTCAATCTATATGCAGCCAGGGCTACAGCTTGATAGCCGGTGTCTTTTCCAGGTATAACCCCTCGCTACTGAATGAACTTTCAAATATCGCATACGGGAGTCAAGCCATAACCGTTTGCGATTAAGCTCCATCAAACACAATTGTGGGCTAGAAACCGTTTTCAATGTTGTGCAATTTCTCTCGGACAATATGTTTTAGCCTTTTAGGTGACATGCAACACATGGATGGTCCAAGAAGAGGGCAGCCGCACCAAACTATTATCGGCCTAACTTCCGGTGGTAATCATTGTCCAAACCAATTAGAGCACCCCCTAACTAGAGAGTAACCTCTCTTTTCTATACATAGCCGCTATTGCTCGCTATAAAAGACGCCCCTGGCCGGCCGGGGGAGACGGCTGGCACCGCGCGCAGAGCAGAGATTGGGCCGTAGGCACGCGCGTCAAGCTCAGGCGAGACGCGCGTCTCTGCCCATCCTACTCAATAAATTACCCGCCTACATACCTAGTGGGCGCGAGTCATAGTTCCCGCGTGGCAGTCCTATATATACAAATTATATCATAGTTGGCGTACTCGAAGACCATTATCCGTTGACAGGAAACAACATGGGCAACTACAACTATGCCGTGGCGTGCTCCATTATTTGTTCCTTCATCTCCCTAATATCGGGCTACGGTATGCATTTTCAAAATCAAACACCTCTCAATATATAGATAGATACGTGCTTTACTTAGAGTTTTCCAATTTCTGCTTATTCCATGTTGAGTTACATATGTATGTATGTCGCTGGGTATATATAAATTTCGAAATAAAAAACACCTCAATGTATACTATATGTATGTATGTCGCTAGCTGCATATAAAGTTCATATACACAATTTTTCTACATTTCTTGTTGGAAAATTATACATAACTTAATATTATGCACTTAAATATATTGTAATAACAATTGTAGTAACTTTTCAAATAAATTATGTGCAAACTTACCTTTTTTCTAAGACGTTTCCGTGTATAAAATTTCTGCAGATAACTTTTCCCAACTAAAAATTATTTTTACATGAGAATGTTTCGTTTCTTAATATGGGAATACAGTTTACTCCTCAAAAGTCTGAGCATTATCAACACCCTTTATATTTCTTCTTGTGATTTGAATTTGTCACGATGGATGGCGACGGTCCATCATGTGTAAAAGACGGATTTACAATTCCACCAAACTATATATTGGACGTTTTTTCTATCCCAAATTTGTTTTTGGTTTTGTCTCTTCTTCACCTTTGCTCGACCCATTATCATCCTATATGTCCGTGTCTCTGTTAGAGTGTTATTATAGGATCGGTCGTGATAGTTGGTGATGGTCTGTCTTGCTTAAATTATGGATTTACCCTTCCATCAAACTATATATTACCACATTTTTATCCCAAATTTGTTTTGGTTTTGTCTCTTCTTCACCCGTTCCTGCCCCGTCTATCTCCAACTTTGTTGCTTTGGTACCAGCCGTGATAGTTTGTGACGGTCCGTCTTGCGTAAATACGGATTTGCATTTCAAACAAACTATATATAACAATATTTTATCCCAATTTTGTTTGTTTGGTTATGTCTGTTCTTCACCCCGGCTTGACCCGCTTACATTCCGTTCATCCCCAACTCTGTTACTTTGGTATCGGTTGTGATATTTGGTGACAGTCCATCTTGCATAAAATATGGGTTTACTCTTCCACCAGAATATATACTAAAACATTTATATATATAAAAAACGGTTTCATCTCTTCTTCACCTCATGATTGACCCCCTTCCACCGTGTTCGTCCCGGGGCCGCATACAGACTAGCTGGCCACGTCACGGCAACAGTGGAGGACACCGCAGACAACCCTAACATCATCGTCTCCCGTTGCCGCCATCCACGGTGTTGCGCTCCTAAAAAAGCTCACCTAGGTCGATGACCGTCTTGTTGCATACGACGTCTGCATGCACCAAGCTCCGAGGTTACCGAGGAGAAATGGCCAAGGGTGCCATTGTCGTGGGAGCTGTTGCAGGCGGCGCTGGCCCTGCCAACTCTAACGAGCGACTCGGGCTACTTGGGCGGTGCAGTGCCTCTAACCATGGATGCGCACGGTACTAGCATGCATGAGACTCTTCAAGCGGCCGCGGTTGGTTTACCCGCCCATTCCGAAGCTGTCCTTCTCTAGCTTCTTCAAGGCCAACATGGTACTCCTAGAAGTAAGAATGCAAGTGGGATGGACACGGGATAACCGGCTCCCATCTATTCTTGCCCGCTGGGATAAACGGGATAAGCGTGAGTTTAGACATACTAGGACGCTGGACAAACGGGTCCCATTGGACTAGCCAACTGCCTTTCACGCGCGCCTTATAACCCATCAAGTCTACCACGTACGCTGCCTCATCTCAGCAACCGTTTTCCCTTTTGATCGCTGGCCAGCTGCTCATGCATGCTCGCGGGTTACATACGGGATAAGCGGGCGAAGCCGCTGATCCCACCGGCGCAAAACGGGACGAGCATAATCGGGATAAGTGGGTTTAGGCATTGAAGCTACATCAATATATGACTCCCTTCGTCCCAAATTAGTTGATGTGGATTTCTCAATATTTGGATATCTATAGTTCTATATACTAAATATATTTAAAAACATTCACATTTTGACAAATCTAAGTCACATATAATTCAGGACGGAGGGAGTACATTAATAGCATTTTTTCTTCTTTTTATTTGTTAGTCAGACATCATAACAGTTTTCTGTCACTGCAGAGACTGGGCGACAGATAGAGGACACGGTGAAACAAACTTTTTTCCAGCCTCTGTTATGACGTACCGAGAGATTATATCTCTTAAAAATGAATAGATAGATTGACCACGGTGCATCACTCCATGTAGAGGTTGGAGTCAGTCATATTTCCAAAAAAAAAGATTGACCATGGTGAACTGAATAGCTAGATACCATGTTTTAATTTGGATCTGTTAGAATGACTTGATTTTTCTGATCATTTCGTTCAATAATAAGAACAAAACATAATTATTTTGATAAAAAATGGGTGTTTGACACGTAACAAACTAACACCACATTTTTGAAGGAACGTAACTATAAGTCTCGCTCAAATTGATTTATCTAGATGTATTTTAAAACTAGATACATCCATTCCAACACCATTTATTTCGAGACAGAGGGAGTAGTTTAAATATAGAAATGGAGCTATTGAAAGTTTGTTCCATTGTGCTTGAATATGGTTCCATGGTGCAGTGACCGGAGTGATGAGTGGTGCCAACATGTTCATCCAGGAGGACCTCAAGATCAGCGACGAACAAGTGCAGCTCCTGACAGGCATAATGAATGTCTGCGCGATCGCCGGCTGCCTCACGGCCGGCCGCGTCTCCGACTACATGGGCCGCCGAGGCACCTTCTCTATTGCCGCCACCATCTTCTTGATTGGCTCTGCCCTGATGAGCCTCGCGGGCAGCTTTCGAATGCTCATGGCCGGCCGCTGCGTCACGGGCGTCGCCGTCGGCTACGCGCTCTCGACGGCTCCGGTGTACGTGGCCGAGATCTCGCCCGCCAAGACGCGGGGTTCACTCTCCTGCCTCCCCGAGATCAGCATCAACTTGGGCATCCTCATCGGCTACGTCGCCAACTACTTCCTCGGCAGCCTGCCGCTGGCCTACGGCTGGCGCGTCATGCTCGGGCTCAGCGCGCTCCCCAGCGCCGTGTTCGCCGTCGGGGCGGTATTCCTGCCAGAGTCGCCCCGGTGGCTCGTCATGCATGGCCGCGTCGACGAGGCTCTCTCGGTGCTCCAGCAGCTATGCGCCGTCGGGGAGGAAGCCCAGGTCCTGTGGAGCGAGGCCGCGTCGCCGGAGGAGCGGAGCGGCGGCCTCGGCGTGTGGGGAGAGATGTTCCTTCACCCGACGCCGCCCGTGCGCCGCATGCTCGTGGCCGGCGTGGGCGTCCAGTTCGTCCAGCACCTGAGCGGCATCAACGGCGTGCAGCTCTACAGCGCGCGCGTCTTCAAGGCCGTGGGGATCGCCAGCCGGAAAGAGATCCTGGCGACCAACATCGGGATGGGGCTCGCCAAGACTGTCTTCATCCTAGCCGCCGTCCTCCTCGTCGACCGTGTCGGCCGGCGTGGCCTGTACCTATCCAGCCTCGCCGGCGCCATCGTCTCCCTCTCCTGCCTTGGCCTAAGCCTGACCGTGATCGGGCACTCCGAGCCGAACAAGAACCAGGACGAGCCGTGGTCGTGGGCCGCCATCGCCTCGGTGTTCGCATTCGTGGTGTCGTTCTCCATTGGCTTGGGCCCCATCACAGGTGTCTACAGCTCCGAGGTCATCCCGCTCCGGCTGCGCGCGCAGGGCGTCGGCGTCGGCGTGGCGTTCAACCGCGTCGCGAATGCCACCGTCGCGCTGACCTTCATCTCCCTGTCCAAGGCGATCACCATGGGCGGCGCCTTCTTCCTGTTTGGATTCTTGTCGGTGGGAGCGGCCACGTTCTTCTACTTGTTGTGCCCGGAAACTCAGGGCCGGCCGCTGGAGGAGATCGAGGAGGTGTTCAGCCAGGGGTGGCGCGAGCGACAACACAATGTACACAGTCCTTTCCTGCGATCCAGGCACAACCAAATGAGATGACACCCATCCAGTGGTGGCCACACATGCGGGGCTATCCTATGTGCATGTCTGCTTGTTGGAAAAAAACGTGATGTTTGGCTTCACTTGAACACGACCTGATTAACAAAACTGCGTTTAGAACCACATTGTTTAGAAAACCTTCGCCGGCCCAAGGGAATAGAAGCCCCTCGGGCTGTCTCTTCCTGGCAGAGTACAAAAGCTGGATGGGCGTCCAGAGTCCACACATTGGAAGCAACATTGGGTGATTGACCAAGACGGCGCGAGGTGGCAGAGCCAACGTCCGTGAAGGTGAAGATGCAGACCCCTGCGTGGGCAGGCTGCAGGCAATGCGTTCGTCCGATCAATGCCAAATAAAGGAGTTCATGACAGCGGCACACAAGTTCACATTGCACTTAATTTCTTTTTTTGGACTAATTAGGGAACGAAAAAAATATATGGTACTCTCATCCAGCGTATCAAGAAAAATCTAACTAATCAAGGTCCCATGTGCAGTCGGCTTCAAAAAAGGCGCACGATAGCCATATGTCGGCCAAATATTGTCCAATCTTATGTCCCTTTGCGTGCCATCAGATCATCATACAACGGTGAGAAATAAGCAAATCGTGTTTTTATATTTTAGCCCGCCTGCTTTTCGGATATAGAACCCGCACTTCACAGCAGCCCCACTTAAGCAAAGCCGTATATTGCATTGCCCTCGGTTATCTCGATAATTACAGCAAAACTGCCACTACGGGGTTTCGTATGAGTATTGCAACAAATTCACAGCCAAAATTTCCGTCCTGTGTAAAATAAAATTACAACAAATTGTCCCAAAAAAATTCAAAAGATAAGTAATGCTACAAAAACTAGTTAAACAATATGCATATTGCGTTGCAACAAAAAAGTTCAAATAATTCAACAAAAATCACAACCTATTACAGCAAAAACTATGTTTTTTAAGCAATTTCCAAAGTGACCAATTGTTGTTGAGGATTCATTTGCAACAAAAAGTACCCATCTATTTCAACATAAATAACAAAATATTACAACAAAATATATTAAAAGAAAGTGTTGTTTAATGTTGTAAGAACATAATGTTTTGACACTGATTCATTTTCAACACAAATTATTAGGTATTTCATTAAAAAAATAAAATGGAAGCAACAAAAAATACACATGTTTACAACATGTGACCGAGCGTATAAAAAACAAATTTTAAAACAACACATGCATTTTCTAGAAAAATTGTACAGAAAACATTACAACTACTCGCTTTTAGTTTCTCAACAAAATGCGTAAGAACTTGTTACTATTTATAAAGACGTTGACAACATTGACGGAAAATAGCGAAAACAAGTAACAATATAATCTGACGCAAAATTGGACCAAAAAAACGAAATTACTGATAACTGGGATTTCATAGGAAGGCAGGCCGACCCAAGTGGGCTCCCTATGCTCTAACGAAGCGAGCGAGCCAGGGGACCTAGCGAGCGCTCGTTTAGGTCCAACTAATCGAAGCACTTTTCCTACAAAAAGGTAGCGACAACTACACGATATCACCAGCGACCGGCTAGGCATGCACCATTTTCTCAACAAAAAAAAAACTAGGCATGCAGCCTGTTTCCCCTCGGAAAAGAAAAATAAAAGCTAGATATGCACCCTAAAAATAAAAAAGTACACGTGGCACCCACACTCGATTACGTGGCCACCTAAAAAACAAGTGCACGCACACACTTTTTTTCCCCTTTTTTCCTTCTATTTAGCATCTTTGTTTTCCTTTTTCCTTTATGTTTGGAAATTTTTATGAGCAAGGTTTTTTCGTCCTTTTTGTTACATTGGTGATTATGTACACATAGACAGTGATAGAGTCAATATTAGTGAACAATTACGAAAAAACATTGGGTTCATCTACAGCTGCTCGGCCACTGTCCGTCCGTTCGTCCATTGTTTTGTCCCGTCCCTTTTTTTCCGCCGCTATTCCTTTTTTACCTGATATAGCCCACGCTCAGAGCACACACCCATGGGAGCCGACATGGACTCCTTTAGTCGTTCAGCAAGCCAAAGCAATAAAAGGACTGCATACCCTTGATCCAAGACCAATAGCAAGTTGAACTTCACCACATTATTGGTACTCCCTCCGTCCACTTTTATAAGACCCACTTCTTACTATTGAAATGCTAAGAAGTGTGCCTTATAAAAGTGGACGGAGGAAGTATATCGAAATGTTTTCCCAATCCTCTATCTCGGTGGTGCCTTGATGGAAAATTCTCTCTATTGGGCTGGCATCATGTACGAATCGGTGCTTCGATTTATGTTGTGACCATATTGACTTCTTGGAGGCTTGCGTCAAACGCGCTACTCAGCGTCGGATCTTGCGCAATCTCGGCCAAGTACGACGTGTCTACTTCGTCATCTCCATGCACCACGTGATTTCCAGCCTCTATTATGCATATCTCGTGGAGACGAGTATTGCGCTGGAGGTGGCCTATGTGCAACATGACCACAACGCGGTGCCGCAATCACACCGAGCAGATATCAGATATTGCATCCTTCCCGTTGATGCCACCACCAACTGCGTCAAGAGAATGTAGACGCATGGAGATGCCACCGGTGAGGGCTCGTCGTCTTCAACAAAATTTTAGTTTATGTGTCTCCGTCACTTAGTTTTTTTCCGTTGCAACGCACAGACATTTCTGCTAGTAATTTAAAGAGTTCATGAGAGTGGCACACAAGTTCACATTCCACTTAATTTCTTCCTTTGGACTAATGACGGTACAAAAAATATAGGGTACTCTAACCCATCAAATCAAGGAAAAATCTAACTAATCAAGGCACCATGATATGGAATTGGGTGATTAATTCGATTGTGTTGCATAACTATCACAACGACTGGTTCATATACGCCAAAAGAAAAAAACGACTGGTTCCAGCTATACCTCAAGATCACTAGGTCTAGATCAGATCGGTGGTTACTATGTGTATGCCTTTTTGATTGCAGAACTGAGAAAGAGATGCCGAGAGCGAGAGAGATACAGTGAGAGAGGGTAACACCTTCAGATCCCTTCGAGGACAATCCCGCGGAGGTGGACATCGTGGAGTAGAGAGTGGGACGGTGGTGAAAGAGCAGTGGGGCGGCGGCGCTTCCCGTCGGTCCCGCGCTAACCCTAATCGGATGGGTGTATGGGTGGGGGTCCGGCAAACGCGGTCAACCTCGTACTGCATGCCGCTGCTTCCCACCTATCTTTAAAGTGCAGGCGACAGGGGGCCACCAACCAGATGTGGTTGGGCTCCCCCGATCAGGGCGCATTGACCAAGGGCCTGGCAAGCAGTCGGGCTTGCATAACGACGATCAATCCAACATTCTCCCCCTTGATCTCAACTTTTACTCCTAACTTTATACCTTTTACTTTTACTGGTTTCATCACACATTGATACATAGAGCATGTTTCATCGTCACAGCTCAATTGCCGATAGAATCAGACAACTACAATATATCTTTCTGTTTTGAAACAAAAATTGTTCCTTTTTGGGCCTCTCTTGATCCAAGAATCGTAGGCTTTCTCTTAAACCCATGCGGTTAAATGTTCCGTGAACACACTGGGTAGTAAGCCTTTCGTTATCGGATCTACAAGCATATCCTTTGTCCTTATATGCTCGAGACTTATAGTTTGATTCTGGATTATATCCTTCACAACACAATATTTTATTTCTATTGGCTTTGTAGCATTACTCGACTTCTTGTTGTGAGCATAGAATACTGTGGACTGGTTGTCACAGTGATCTTTAGTGGTTTGCTGATGCAATCCACCACTTTCAAGTTGGGTATAAATTTCTTTAACCATATCTCCTGCGCCGTGGCCTAATAACATGCTATAAATTCTGTATACATAGTGTATAATGCAACTATTGACTGTTTGGAGCCTCTTCACGAAATAGCTTCATGCGAGAGTAAACACATATCTTGACGTGGATTTTCTATCATCTTTGTCTACCGCAAAATCTACATATGAATATCCTGTTATCTCTCAGGAAGCAGATCTTCTATATTTTAGCATGAGGTCATTAGTGCATTTATCTTGATATCTACCAAGTACCCCGGTGATAAAATCTAAGTCAGGGCGAGTGCACACTTGTGCATACTGTAAGCTTCCAACAGCCGAAGCATATGGTACTTCTTTCATTTGATCGATCTCGTACTGGTTCTTGGGACATTGGAATTTCCCAAAATTGTCTCCCTTCACTATAGGAGCAGGTGTGGCGGAACTCACATGCATATTATACTTTTTAAGAACCTTCTCAAATATGCCTTCTATGATAGTCCTAAGACTCCATTGCTTCTATATCGGTGAATCTCTATATCCAAAATATATGAGGCTTCACCAAGATCTTTCATATCAAAGTTTGAGGATAAAAACTTCTTTGTTTCTCTTAGAAGACTAACATCACTGCTAGCAAGCAAGATATCATCTAGATACAAGATTAGGAAAATATATTTCACACTTTTGAACTTTGCATAAATGCATCTATCCTCAACATTATGTTTAAATCGAAAACTCTTTATTGTATCATTAAATTTAAGATACAAGTCTCTCGAAGCTTCCTTTAACCCATAAATGGATTTCTTCCGACGACATCACATATTTTCCTTGCCTTCCATGATAAAACCCTTGGGTTGTTTCATTTAAATATTTTCTTTTAGATCTCCATTAAAAAATGTCGTCTTTACATCCATTTGATGTAGCTCTAAATCAAAATGTGCAACTAGTGCCATTATGATTCTGAAGGAATCCTTACATGAGAATGGAGAATATGTATCATTGTAATCTACCCCTTCTATTTGTGTAAACACTTTTGCCAAAATACGCGATTTAAACTTTTCTACATTCCCATTAGAGTCATACTTTTTTTGTGGTCCTATTTACAACTTACTGTATTGGCTCATTTAGGAATATCCTGTAAGTCCCAAACATCGCTGGAACTCATCGATTTCATTCCGTCTTCCATTGCCTCCACCCATTTAGATGAGTGACGGCTTCTCATGCCTTCTTCATATGAGGTGGGATCACCTTCCTTATGAGCCGTCTCTGTATTATAAACTTTATAATCACTATAAATAGCTGACCTTTTACGTCTTGTAGACCTTCTAAGGCCTTCGTTCTCTAGCTCATGTCGTGCCTCAACTTCTGGCACATCCTCTATGAAAGGCTGTTGCACATCCGTTTCATGCTCAACTTTGGGTTCAGTTGGCTCCTGACGGGCATGTTCCAAATCTTCACCTCTAGTTGTCACGGTTGACGATGCAGGTACAACAGGTAGTGAGAAAAACGGCTCTTGAATCATCGGATTAGGTGCACACACCCTCTTCTCCTCAAGATCAATTTTCCGACATACCATGCTCCCCCTCATCATTTCGTCCTCTAAGAAGACCGCATGTCTCATTTCTATAAACTTTCTGAATATGTCTGGACATTAGAAACGATAACCTTTTGATCTATCAGGATAGCCAATGAAGTGGCAACTCATTGTTTTGGTATCTAACTTTGCAATGTTTGTATTAAACAGTTTGGCCTCAGCTGGGCTCCCCCACACCCTAAGGTGTTGTAGGGATGGAGCTTTTCCTGATGACAACTCATACAGTGTTTTGGGAACCGACTTGCTTGGTACTCTATTAAGAATGTGAATGGCGGTTTTAAGTGCCTCCATCCATAATCCCAGTGGCAAAGTGGAATAACTAATCATGCTGCGCACCATATCCATAAGAGTATGGCTACACCTTTCAGCTACTCCATTTTTCTACTCCATTGTATACTGGGCTACTATCCATTCTCCTTTAAGAACCTTGCAAAAGGTCCAGAGACTTGGCCATACGGAGTGTGTCTGCCGTAGTACTCCCCCCAATGTAAGATCTCACTATCTTTATTCTTTTATCATGTTGGTTTTCAACTTCTGCTTTGAATATCTTAAATTTATCCAACGCTTCAGATCTTTCTTTAATTGGATAGATGTATACATATCGGGAGTAATCATCTGTGAACATTATGAACGAGTCATAACCATCCACACTTTCCACAGGAAATGGTCCCAAAATATCAGTGTGAATGATTTCTAGTGTTGTTGTACTTCGGTTTGCACCCTTTTTAATTTTCTTTACATACTTTCCTCTAATGCAATCTATGCAATGCTTTATGTGTGAGAACTCTAGTGGAGGAAGAATATCATTTTTGATTAGTATTTCTATTCCCCCACTCGATATTTTTCCCAAACGATAGTGCCATAATTTCGACGAGTCATGTGTTCTCTTTCTTTTCTTTTGTTCTTTATGTGGATCCAGAAACATGCTCATTCACTTTGCACACGGAATAAATTTTTTCACGCAAGGATAATAAATAAAAAGCTCAGTATGGAGGAAATCTACCCCCATGAGTATTATTACACCATATGGCACACTTGCGATGTCCAAAATAACACTCATAATTGTCTTTGTCTAATTGTGATACACGAATCAAGTTCATAACAAGTGAAGGAACATATAAGACATCTCTGAGCAAAATCGTGAAACCAATCAGCTAACTCCAGTGAGATGTTGCCAACAACTTCAACGTCTTCTTTAACTACATTAGAGACCTCAATGCATCTTTATCTTTGAAAAGGCAGTGAATTGGCTCTTTATCTTTTCTAGGTACTCCATTACGGAAGCACACTATGCAATTGAGCCCACAATATCGTGCTCAATTGTATTCTTTATAAATGGCATACACTTTTTGTTGGCTCTTAGCCACTTTCTATTTTCGATGGAATATGACAGCTCCAAAGGAGCATAGTCCCTTTTCTTTTTCTCTCATGCACCATCATATTCATCCGCCTCTTTAACTGGCCCTGCTGGCTTGACTGGCTGTGGAGTGTCAACAACCTAGTCAACCTCGGCACATACGAAGGCTAAATCCACCTTCTCCCTCCATTCACTGTAGTTGTCACCTCTGAGGGTTGGAACGTCCTTGATGCAGCTCGTCAAGTAGTACCCTCCTGAAAACCACCACGAAGTGAGAAAATAACATCAATTGCATGTAATAATCCAACATTGGTCAAAATTAGAGCACACAACTGTTTATGTAATTAAAACTATATCACCGTTAGGCAGAAAATAGCAATAAAAACATGTATCAGACTATAACAATAAAAAGTGTTTATGCTATTAACAACGTTGGTTATATAATAACATAAATCAAAACTATTTCTTTAACATGCTTTTAAATTTTAATTCTCACTTTAAGCCCATTTCCCTTTAATAGGACACTTTTATTAATTTTGTAGCGGAAAAATAAATAAACAATTCATGCACTTTATACTTTATACGAGTGTTTCTTTTACTTTTGTATTCCCGTTACAAAAATTTCGTTGGAAAAAATTGAACAGGAAAAAACTATATCAATTTTGCCAAAAAATTGGACAAAAAACAATTAAATCTGCTTCTGTAAAAGAAAAACAGAAACCATAAAAAACTGCAAAATCTAGGCCTGAAACAGTAGCCTGGCCCATGGCCCGGCTTAACTGTCGCGCGCACGCATGTAACAGTTTCCTTTCTGGCGCCCAGCGCCTTTGCTCTCAGGGAGAAGGGCCCAATGGCCCAAAGCACACCTGGGCGACACGACGATGTGCGTCGCCCGCGCTAACCCCGGCTGTGCGCAGCCAACTCTCTCCCGAGCGGCGCGGAACAACGGCCCATAGCTGGCCCACACGCGCTCTGCATCGCCTCTTTCATCCGGTTGGCCCAGTACCGAATGCATGGGTGGATCTTGGCCGTCAGATTTAATCCGACGGTTCTCCTTTCTTTTCGCGCGAAAGAAAACACCCAACGTACGCAGCCGGGGAAAACCATAATCCATTTTCTTCCCACACGCCTCTCTGTCCCGAGCGCGCCGCACCCAGGCGGAAAAAACAGCCGGCACCGCGCCTTTTGAGATGCGTGACAGGATCGAGAGGAACGTCGCGGCCATGATGGCGACGCTCCATTGCCGGTGAGTGCTGTGTTCCCCTCCCCTCTTTTATTTGATCTAGAGCTAGGGTTTCATTCGGGATGGGTTCCGTACGGGAGGGATATCCTTTTCTCTGTTAAAATCTTTCTACCGAAGCAATCTAGAAAACTAGCAGCTCTGATACCAATGTTATACCTCACGATCACTAGCTCTAGATTTGATTTGTGGTTAATGTGTCTATGCATTTGTGATTGCAGAACTGGGAAAGAGATACCGAGAGGGAGAGAGATACAGTGAGAGAGGGTATCACCTTCAGATCCCTTCGAGGATGATCCCCATGGAGGTGGACATCGTCGAGTAGCGAGTGCGACAGTGGTGAACGAGCAGTGGGGCGGCGGCGCTTTCCGTCAGTCCTGCGCTACCCCTAGTCGGATGTGTGTATTTGTGGGGGTCTGGCAAACACGATCAACCTCGTACTACGTGTCGCCGGCCCTCTCCTATCTTTATAGCACAAGCGATAGGGGCCCACCAACCAAATGCGGTTGGGCTCCCCTGATCAGGGCACACTAACCAAGGGCCTGGTAGGCCGTTGGGCCTACACAGCGGAGATCAATCCAACGGTTCCGTTAAGGAGTACGCTAACGATGAGGCGGGGGATCGCGCGGTCGCGTTCCCCGCATCCATCCCCTCCCACGCGTCCACTTGCAGGCGGTTGAAAACGGACACATCAAACAGGGAGGGCCCACCTTATCTCTTCTCTGCCTCCCGATGTTTCTTTCTTCTCTCGTTTCTCATCCCCACACGGAACAAAAAGTGCAAAAGCCACTCGCCGCCGGAGCCCAATCCACTTGCTACCGTCATCTTCTCTCGTGTGGCCCGTCTTTGCCCCTTATCGTCCTCCGAAGCGGACGCGCCGAGGCTTCCTTGCTCCTCAACGCTAACAGCACGGAAGCCACGAGCGAGATGCCATCGATGACCACGGTGGTGTTTCCACGGGCGACGGGCAGAGTTGCACCTTCTCGTCCTCCGAAGCGGTCGAGCGGATGTCGTCGCACTCCTCAGCACCAACTACACGGGAAGCCACGGGTGGAGGTACCGTCGATGACAACTGTGGTGGAGGGCCTTCCTCCTCCGGTGGTGTTTCCACGGGCGACGACTGGTGCGAGCTGCGGGCGGCGCCACCAGTGATGGAGGCCACGACGCCCCTATCCATCACCGCCGGCTCCCCTATCACGAACCCCTACGTCTTGTAGGAGGGCGACGGTGATCCCATGGGAGCGTGGTGGTGCTCCCGAAGGCCGACAATTATTTTTGTGTTTTGTGTGATTTTTACGTTTTCCGCAGAAATTTGCTACATACCTGTATTTTTCCTTTTTTGCTCTTTTTGTATAATTTTTGCTATGAGAACTCCGGCAATATCTCTGGCGAGGTCAACTGTTTGTTACAATACAACAGTTTTTTTGCTATAATTATTATCATTTTTTGCTATAGTAGTATAATTGTTTTTCTATGAGATTCTCCCGCGAGTCTCCCAGCGATGTCTATGCCGAATTTGATTTTTCGCTACAACAACACGATTTTTGTTGCTGCGATAACTCCGACGAGATTTCCGGAGCGGTCTCCGGTGAGGTATGCCTTCTTTTGCTTTTCTGTACCGAACCGTGTTTTTGCCACACGGAGCAAAAACAGGGTTTTTATTCTGCTACACAGAGCAAATGCGGGTTTTTGGGCAGAAAAGGACACGTGTCAGCACGGGGACCCGGGGGATGGAAAATTTTGATCCCCGGGGACGACCAACACTGTCCTTTCGTTAAGCGCCGTTGCGCTCCCATGGCAACTGATTTTGCATGCCAAAACTCCTTGAGGTGTCGGTCTCCAAAATAAGCGGCTTACAAATCCTGGGAGGGGTTTTGGGTCCGATGGCACGAATGTGGTAGCACTACTTCGTGATTAAGTGGAAGTGTCCTTCCGTCACTGAATGAGGTTTAAATGTAAAGATACTCCATCATAGTGTATTCCAACAATCCCCAACACCCCTTAGGCCAGTCATAGTGGAGAGTAACTAAGAGTAGTAACATCACGATGTTAGTAGTGTATGTTACCACCTCCATAGTGGTGAGTAACATACACATGGTGTCATCCACACTTGTATTTATTAGATCATAGACTCATATTGCATTGAAAAATGTGATGTTATGGTAACTAGAAATGTTACCACTATAATCTCTCTCCATATTAACTACTTGTCATGTCAGATATTTTGCCTACGTGCATAGTGGTGAGTAACATACACATGGTGTCATCCACACTTGTATTTATTAGATCATAGACTCATATTGCATTGAAAAATGTGATGTTATGGTAACTAGAAATGTTACCACTATAATCTCTCTCCACATTAACTACTTGTCATGTCAGATATTTTGCCTACGTGCATAGTGGTGAGTAACATACACATAGTGTCATCCACACTTGTATTTATTAGATCATAGACTCATGTTGCATTGAAAAATATGATGTTATGGTAACTAGAAATGTTACCACTATAATCTCTTTCCATATTAACTACTTGTCATGTCAGATTTTTTGCCTACGCGTGACATCGAAGATACTGCCCACTATGACCAGCCTTATAAATCAAAGAGTTTAAAAAAGGCAAACCAGACACATGATGTATACTAGAGTCTTCTCTTCTACTAGACAAGATAGATCAAAGAGGCAATATTCTTAAAATAGTGCAAATTATAACAAAGGAAATCCAAGAACTTTAATTTCTTGGGTAATATTTAATTGCTCTCCAATGATTTGGATTTTACACCATGCACGTCCTCGTCGATAAAACAACAAATTTTATCAATTGTTCAACATCTCCACGTTTTTTCACCAGACAAAAATTTATGGACTTAATACTTGCTGCAAAGCTAGTGCCTACTAGCTGGTAACTTACATGTGGTACGAAAGACGTGCCTATAAAGAGAACTACAAACTCTAGTGTTTTATTATATGCTTGCTCTGGTGCTCCCCTATTTCAGTTAGTGAGTTATACACGCATCAGAACATTCGTTATTTCCGAGAGCCTCAAAGCCTATGTCAAGGGAAAGAACGTGCAGACATTCAAAGTTTTTTTTTTTTTTTTGAACCGAACCAGCAGGAGCTCTGCTTATTATCATTGAAGAAGGGGGAAAACAGCCCATGTCAATTTACAACGCTCATGGCCTAAAAAAGAAAAGAAAGCCACAGAACGGCAACAGCTGCCGCAACAGCAGCCTAATTCGTATGCACATTCAAAGTTGTGACATGAGATTATGATGAATCAACATTAGGTGTGTGAGGCATCGGGAGTTTTTGATATGCATTGAGGTAAGGAGACACTCTTGCGGGGATGATATGTACAACAAGATTGCAAACTCCCATGACAAGACAGAATGGTGAGTCAATGAACCCACTTACCAAGCAGATCTCACCCCAGAACAAGAACGTCAAAGCCAAATGGCCAATAGCTACAATGGGCCATAAGAGCAGCATGCAACAACTCAATGGGATGCCATAGGAGTAGACCAGGAGCTTTTTATTAGATGTTGTATAGGTATCATGATAGGATGTTAGACTTCGAGTTATACATGGATACCATACTACCGAGCCCTATCTTATGTCTGAGTCCATTTCCTACCCTGTACGCCCTCGAGGCTTCTGTCTTCTGCATATATAAACAACATCGAACCTCCTGTTGGGGTATCCCGCATACACATATTGGTTTATATGGTATCAGACCAACCTCTCCATCAGGGGCGGAGCCAGAAACAACCTAGGACTGGTGCTATACTGGTGTAGTAGTGCTAATTATCTAGGTTTTTCACATTTATTTTTTTGAAATTTAACAAACACTCATTGTATGGCAGCTGATGGGCAGGTGCTACAGCACCGGTAGCACCACCCCCAGCTCCACCCCTGCTCTCCATAATCTAGCTGCCGCCGTTGCTGCAATCTCCAGCTGCCGCCGCAAATAACGGAAGCCCTGCTGCCGTCGCCAGGCTCCGCTGAAGCTGCAAATAAACAGATCGACCAAAAACTCTGTCGCCGCAGCTTCTGCGCATAACCCAAATAACTGAGAGCCGCCGCCGCCAAATACCAATATCCAAAAACCCAAGAGTCGCTGCTGCTTCCATACTCACCGCCGCCCAATAACAAATACCCACATATCCGCCGCCACAGTGAGCTGGTCTTCCTCAACATCTCTGGCTACTACCCTTGGCTCACCCCCGACCAGCTACTCACTCGCAGGAATTTTCTGCTTTGGAAAGCTCTCGTTTTTCCTGCGCTGCGTGGAGCAAGAGTCATGGGCCCGCTCGATGGATCCGATCATGCACCACCTGAAACCATGGAGGTGGAAGATGAAGAAACGCAGAAGAATACCACCATGGAGAGCCCTGCTTATGCTGCTTGGATCGCGCGGGATCAACAGGTACTCCGGTTTCTGTGAAACTCGCTGTCTCCAGATACTCTTGCCCATGTCCTCGCTCTAGCATCAACAGCTGAAGTATGGGCATCAGTCAATACCATGTTCTCCTCCGGTTCAAGAACAAAAGTTCAACATTTGCGGTCTGCTCTCAATGACACCAAGAAAGGTAGTCTTTTACTAAGATGAAAGGGTTGTCATCTAAGCTCGCTGCCGCTGGAAAACCCCTCGAGGATGATGAACTGATTGGGTATCTTCTTCACGGGCTGGATAGCTCTTACAATGCTTTAGACACCGCTGTTGATAGCAATCCGGGCACAAAACTTGATGATTTGTTTGGGTTATTGTCATCATATGATATACGCCCAACGAGGACACAACTGAATCCACCTTCACTTCGTCTGCCAATGTTACTCGTCGAGGGAACAGAGATACTCGCTCACAAGGATGACGTGATGGCAGTCCCGATAACTGGCGCCCCCATTCACAGAATTGTCGTGATGGCAGTCCTGACTGGCGCTCCCGGCGCCGAGGTGACTCTCTCGACCGTGGCCAGCGTGGACATGATCGTATAGACGAAGGACGTTACTCACGTCATGAACATAGAGGTGACAGGGATGGGCGCCCTGATGATAGAGATGGATGCCGTTTTGATAGTGACAGAGATATGTGTCGACGTGAAAATGAGGAAGAATAGCCGCGCGCTGGCTCTCCCGCATCTCTTGTCGGGCGAAGCGATGACCAGCCAGAGGCTGCCACGTCTGGCGCTGGCACTGATTCACCGCGCGCTGACTCTTCTGCGAGTCCTGACAGGCAAAGTTACAACCAACCTGAGACCACCACGTTTGGCGCTGCTCCGCGTGAAATTAATTTTGCATAAATAACCTTTTGGCGCAGCAAATTCACACTCTAATCCTCCACCCCCTCCCCAAAACAAAAAATTTCGGAAAATAACCCTTTTGCGTAACGCCCGCCCCAAAGGCGTTATGGTCTATAACATAACGCGAGGACCTGAGGCGACATTGACCGTGCCACTGCGGATGCGGACTTCCACGTGGCGGGCGGCTTAACACCGTAGGGGAAGGCGCTATGCACCTTAACGCCCTCACCGGGGGCGTTATACCACCACTGGTGGAGAAAGGGGTATTAGAACCGGTTGGTAAGGGCGTTTGGACCCGGATACACATTCGGTGCTACGTATTCGGGACTAAAGCCCCCCCCCTTTAGAACAGGTCTCTCACAAACCGGTGCTAAAGGCCTCCATGTGGGCGCCGAAGAGTGCGCGCAGGCGGAGGACCTTTAGAACCTGTTGGTAACACCAACCGGTCCTAATGCTTTTTTTTCTTTTTTTTTCCTTTTTTTTTCAGGGTTTCAGATTCCGTATTTAGGGTTTAGGGTTTAGTGCGTGTTCCGTATTTTTCAGGGTTTCCGTTTACGTGTTTCCGGTTCCGTATTTCCGTTTACGTCTTTCCGATTCCGTATTTCCGATTCCGTGTTTCCGATTCCGTGTGTCCGTGTTTTGTTTTTTACGAACACGTAATCGGAAATACGTATCCGGAAACACCGATACCGTGTTTGCGGTTAAGTGTTACCTCCGTGTTTGCGGTTAAGTGTTTCCGATTCCGTGTTTGCGGTTAAATAAAAGTACATATATGTCGAGACATCGTAGTAGTTTTCATAGACGGGGGTGCCATGAGACTACGGTAGAGATGTGGGGTAACGGGATCGCGTGGTGGACAGTGAACACAGAATTTACCCAAGTTCGGTACGTCGCGACAGTACGACGTGCCTACTCCTGCACTTCTCACTAATCAGGACTAAAGCCTGTAAACAGGGTTACAATGTGAGGTTTAGATCTAAGCTACTCGACGAGGATGAGCTTCTCGGCGAGTTGGCGTAGAGCTTCTCTGTTATTCGTTATCTAATCTATCTCCCGTCCGGCTTTATATAATAGCCGGATTAGGGCTTACATAATAGGAAACCTAGAAGACTATGGTAACTTGTAACTTGGAAAGCAAGGAATCCGTATTCTCCTCCAAGCCAGATCACGTGGGTCGTGATCCGGGTTCTTCTAGAATCCGGCTTCTGTGCGTCGGATTACTGGGCCGCCCAATGGACCTAAGCCCACTACCACTTGGGCCACCCTGGTAATCCGGCATTTTGTCTACCATCTACTACACCCCTATTTGGTATATCTCCGACAGTAGCCCCCAAGAAGGATTAAGACTCTGATACTCTGTCTTTCGCCAAATACACTTTGTCCGAGAAACACTGATTCAGCAGTCTTGATTCTTCTTATTCTTCTTTTGAAAAGAGATGGTAACATGAAACTCGGAATCCTGAAAATCCGGCTTTTCTCTCGCGATCCTTCGCGGAAAAGGAACTCCTTACATCAGCGCCTGAGTCATGCTGACGCAAGGGACGTTTGGGTTTCACGCGGGAAACCCTGTAACGTATCTCTGACAGATTCTCACGGGAAACGAGGAGATAGTCATCATTTCCCTGTCGTTTCATTTCCCGGATTTTCCGGCGAGTGACACGCGTTGAGCATCCAACGGTCAAAATAGCCGTTGGCACGTATCTTGACAGATTTCTGGCTACAAATAGCCGTCCTCGTCCCCATCGAAAACCTTCCGCACTCTTCACTGCTCACGCCATTGACGCGCACAAGTTCTTCGAGCGAAGCACTGTCCCGAGCGCACCTCACATCCAAGCACACCGGAAACGCAACGCGCCGCCACGCAATGGCAACCTCGCCGTCTTCCCTCACTCGCTCCACCGCAAACGCCATCGACGAGCTTATTAGTGACCTAGATCCACAATTAGGTTCACCGAAGCTCGCCTGCGACGAACAGGAGAAAACCACGGCCTCTGCGGCGGACGGAGAGGATCTTTCCGCCGCCGCAAACGTCGCGGGCTCGAGCTCTGCACCTTCTTCGCTGTTTGCCCCTGAAACGGGGGAGGAGAAGATCCAGCTCCTCGGCGACGAGCTCGCCGCTGCGGAAGCCGCCGCATCCGCCGCTGCCGGAGCGGACGACGAGATGGAATCTGCAGGCAATTGGATTGCCTGCAGCATTCCGCCGGCTCTCCTTCCGAACCTGGAAAAGGAGGGCCTGGTCCTTAAAGGGAAATGGCGTCTTCCTGAGGACGAGAACGAACCAATGCCGAAAGACGGCGAAAGAGTTCTTCTCTCCTCCCATCTCCTGCGAGGTATGAGACTTCCGCCTTCCTCCTTCTTCCTCCAAATCCTCTCCCATTATAACATCCAACCCCATAACCTGCCACCCAATTCCATCCTCTACATGGCCGGCTTCCAGGCTTTGTTCGAGGGTTATTTAGGCTTAGCACCTAGGCTAGATTTTTGGACGTATTGTTTCGGGGTTAAGAGGAACTCCTCGGAGGGCACACTCCCGACTTGCGGGACTATATCCTTTACTCTTAGGAGATTTAGGGAAGATTGGTTCCCCAAGATCAAGACGTCGGAATCCGTCAAATTTTGGACGGGTTCCTTCTTTTACCATCCCGATGTGCCTTTCCCTACAGAGGCCATCGGGGTTCCTCCTTTCTCGAACTCTGCTGCTGTTCCCCAAGACAATTGGGGAACGGAAGCCGTCCAAGTTCTGCCGCCTGATCTTCTAAGGATCAAGCGGCGCATCGCCAAGCTCACCTCCTCCAATCCACCTTTGACCGGCATGGACACGGTCTTTTGCTGGTTGAATAGACGAATTCAGCCATTGTCCAACCACGGTGGTCGCCTTCTTTGCGACTACACGGGTGCCAAGGACCCAATGCGGACATCCAACAAAGATTGGCCCGGAAAGGAGCTTCGATGGCGCATCAATCAGTTGGTCGCATCACGCGACCAATACGAAGCGAGTCGGCCAATGTATACGGCCGACAATCCGGCTCCCAAGGTATTTTTTCCGTCATTTGGGTAGAGTTTTGCCATTCTTTCTCAGATTTTTTCACTCATAACTCTGATTTTTCTTTCCAACAGATTACCGAACTTCCGGAATCGGAGTTGGCCTCCGAGGCTGAGCTGGACGCACTGCGCACCGCTGCTACAGGTGGGCGCAAACGAAAGAAGATTTCTTCCTCCGAGGAAGTTATCAACCTTGACGGGGTTCCCGTCGCCACTTCCAGGTTAGTTCATCCGGGTTGTTTTGTTATTTGTCGAAGTTTTTCTTTCGCCTTCGGAAATTATAACTTTTTCCGGGTTTCTGGTTTTTTAGCCTAGCTCCCTCCAACCTGAAGCCAAAGAAACTGAAGAGACATAAGGCCGTGACCAGCCGAGGCGCCCGTTCTTCCTCTTCTTCCGCCATCCCTCTGGACTCAACGTCCTCAATAGCGGAAGAGCATGCTGCCACCCCCCCCCCCCACAGAACCACTGGAGACCAGCCAGCCTGTTGTGTCGGATTCTGACACGAGGGAAAGGGCGGCTCCGGATGCGGGAAAATCTTCTCGGTCTTTCGACGAAGAGATTCCCCAATTCGACAAGGACTTCAAGCTTATCAATGACGGCCTAAGCATGGCCAGAACTCTCTTTGCGGAATATGCAAAGGAGTTCAATGAAAACTTGGCGGGCTTGCAACAAATGAGCCAGGTAAGTATCTCTAGCCCCCAAGCATTAAACAAAATGCATGCTTTTTATCTTGATGCTTTATAATTATTCTTTTCCTTGCCATGTTCTAGCAAACCGCCGAAGCCATTAACGTGGCAGTTTTCAACAAGCTCTCGATCAAGAACAAAGAAGTTAGAAATCTTCTTTCCATTCTTGAGGAGAGAGAGGCGGAACTGGCGTCATCTCAGCTTGCGCTGTCGGAAACAACAGGTAAACATTTTTCCTCTGAAATTTTCAATTCAGGCATTGGTCTAACTACTTTTTCCGGGAATATTATTAACTCGGATTTTTCCTTGCTTTTCAGCTGCTTTGGCTCAGGCTAAGCAAGCAGCTGAAGATTCCGGCAATGCCGAGTATCTCCGCAAGGAGAATGTTGAGCTTCACAAGGATCTTTTGAAAGCACAACAAGATCTAGAAGCCAGCAACTTGGCCCTTGGGGTTTCTCAATCCCAGGCTTCCGCCCAAGCTGAAAAAGACCAGGCCACCATTCAACGCTTGGAAGCTGCTCTCAGCCTGCGTGAGGAGGAAAGCTCCGAAATTGACAAACTTGTTGGTAAGTTTAAGTATACATTTACCATTCAGTTTGTCTTTTTTCTCTGTTTTGTTAATTAACCTTTTTGGTTGTTTTTTGCTACAAAATAGGAGATAGTTCAGATCTTTCTCGAATTGAAAGAATCCGAATTTTTGAAAAGACCTGGACTTCGATCAGGGTTTCTTGCATGCAACTGATCAACAAGTTCCTTCCCTCCAAGAATGGGGAGTTCTCGGAAGTTGAAAAACTTCCGGGTTCTATCATGGAGGTGGCGGAGTCCATAGAATCCTTCCTTCGCTCCGCTGCACGGGGTGGTGCACGCATGGCACTTGGCTTAATGCGTATGCACTACCCTGGTGCAAAATCCTGGCGCGTGGCATCCGGTGTCCCTCAAGGATACACGGAAGCCCAACGGAATACAATCTTTGATGCAATCAAAGGCCACGCCACCCAGGTTGCTTCCATGGTGAATCTCTCCATCAATTACCCAGAGGAAGAAGTTCCTGAAGCCCCCGAGGATGACAGCAGCGAGGAGGAGTCAGATGCTTGAAGGGTTTCCTTAAACCTGGATAGCAAAAATAGACAATAGGATCATTACTGCACTTTTATAATGTAATTCGAATTGTAATGCTTCTATTTGTATGAATGAAAACTCTGCCTTTTGCAGTTTTAACTGTGAAATTCTTTGCAAGTTTTTGAGATTTTGTTATTCCTTTATCTTCTAAGTTCTCTGGCATATATGTTTTAACTGTCCTTAGTGTTTGAAATGGCTCAAATAGCAATATGAATCGTCATGCCGAGTAACTGGGTTTAACCGATCAGTTTAAAACTCGGAAACATGGATCATGCTAAAGGCATTTTTACTAACTAGTTCCAGTAACCCAACACATTCGCAATCAGATAATGCTCAGAAAAACAAGGAATTTTTTAAATGAAACTTGGGCACGCAGGCGATTCAAGTTTCCCTTAGCCGTTAGCAGGCTTAAAAAGCATTCAGTTTTTTAACGCCGAGTACGTAAGCACCATTCGGGTTAACATTGAGTAATTTGTAAGATCATTGGGAAATAGATGAGGCGGAAACATGCTTTGCACTTATAACTTGTAAAACATGGATATCAAAATTCCGACAACTTTATTTCGTGATCTCAAAAGATGTTTACATAGAATTGAACTAAGTACGGAAAGGGACATAACTTGCTAAATATTCCCAGGCTTTCGCAATCCACTTGACTTTGTCGGATTTCTTCAGCAGTTTGTAGAGTGGTAAGGTTTTATCCCCCAGCCGACTAATAAATCTGCTGACGGCTGCGGCAGAACCCGTCAATCTTTGGACATGTTTGACGCACGTAGATTTTGAGATGTTCAAGATTGCCTTGATCTTTTCCGGGTTAACTTCTATTCCTCTGTGAGAAACGATGAAACCCAGAAGTTTTCCTGAGGGAACCCCGAATACGCACTTAGATGGATTCAACTTCATCTTGTAAGTCCGCAAGTTTTCGAAAGTTTCTCGCAAATCCTCAAGGAGTGTATCTTTTTCCTTGGTTACGACAGCAATATCGTCCACGTAAACATGGACGTTTTTGACAATCTGACTATGCAAGCAACGTTGCATACAACGCTGGTAGGTTGCACCTGTGTTCTTCATGCCAAACGGCATGGTTACGTAATAGTACGTCCCGTACGGGGTTATGAAAGAAGTCTTGATTTGATCTTCCTTTTTCATGCGTATTTGGTGGTACCCGGAGTATGCATCCAAAAAGCATAAAAGCCCGGAGACTGCAGTGGCGTCTATTATTTGATCGATTCGCGGTAATGCGAACCTATCTTTCGGACACAATTTGTTCAAGCATGTGTAATCTATACACATTCTAGAGCAGTAGTGTCTTTCTTCGGTACTAATACCGGATTTGCGGACCAGTCAGTATGGATTACTTCCTTTATGAAATACGCTGCTAAAAGCCGGATAATTTCCTTGCCAATAGCCTTCCGTCTTCTTCCGTCAAATCGACGGAGACCTTGTTTGACGGGTTTTGATCCTTGAATAACCTTGAGTTGGTGCTCAGCAAGTTCCCTAGGTACACCTGGCATGTCAGCTGGACACCAGGCAAAAATATCCCAGTTCTGACGGAGGAACTTGATGAGCTCGCCTTCCTATTTGTCGGTCATCCCAGTCCCTACGACGACAAATTTTGTCGGATCTTTGGGGTCTAGGATTACCTGTCTTGTATTCTCGGACGCCTTGAAGCTATCTGTGGGCTTCCGGGTTTCTTTTCCTGCCGGCATTTCTGTCGGCGATACCTCCTTGGCTAATTCCTTAAGTTCTTCCTTTGCTATAATTCTCTGAGCGCAAAGGGCGTTTTCTTTCTCCAACTCGTTTGCCAGCTTGAAATCACTGGCTATGGTGATTAGTCCTCCTTTGGGTCCTGGCATCTTCAGCTTGTTATAGATATAACAAGATCTTGCCATGAATTTGGCGAAAGCTGGACGTTCGAGTATTGCGTGATACACGCTTTCGAACGGCACTACTTCGAAGTATACTTTTTCCTGCCGGAAGTGATCTTTATCTCCGAAGGTGACATCTGGGGAAATTTCTCCTAGGGACCGTGCTTGTCTGCCAGGAACAATGCCATGGAAGCGTATGTTGCTGTAGTTGAGATGGGACTCGGAAATCTTCAGATGCTTCAGTGTATCCAGGTACATTATATTAATGATGGATCCTCCATCCATCAGCACTCTTCTTAGCCTAGTGTTTTGGACAATAGGGCTTACAACAAGAGCTTGTGTGCCGGGTTCAGGGATATTTCCGGGATGATCTGACTGATCCCAGATGATTGGTGTGTTGGAGTACTTCAGGAATTTCGGGGTTGCCGGAACAACCGCGTTTATTTCTCGAAGTGTTCTTTTGGCCACCTTTGCTGACGGAGTTGCTAAGAAAGTTATCATTGCTTCTCCATCAACTCTCGGAAATTTGGGTTCGCCCTTTCGCTGTTGCTCCTGGATTTTTTCGTCAGTGTCCGATTCACTGTCTTCTTTGTCAGCTTCTGGCTTTTGTTTGGTGGGTTTCCTCATGGAACCCTTCCCCTTACTTCCGGATCCTGTACTGCCTTTCATGTGCTTATTCAGCCTGCATTGCGCGTTTTATGGGTGGGTTTCCCAAATTGCGAGTGGTGGACACAAGGTTCCGACTTAATCCTCTCCCACTCTTCATGAGTGTAATTGATTGGATCTGGGCTGCGTCCTTTCCACTTGTTCCCCTTTTCTCCTCCAAAGGCTATGTTGACCTCTTTGGGTTTTGTTGTTGTTTCTGGAGTTCCTTTTTTGTCAGAACGAGGGGTTTTCTTGGCCAGTGTAAGTGATTTGATATTGCCTCCTCTTGCTCTGATGTCGTCTTCGGCTACGGCGTGCTCATTGGCGGTTGTAAGCATGGATTTGAGATCTTTGTGCTGTTTGGAACCAACCATGAACGGTACGAGTCCGGGTTTTAGGCCATTGACGAAAGCGTGCATTGCTTGTACGTCAGTTACTCCAGAGCAACTATTCTTCATTGCTGTCCATCTGGAGATGAAATCCACGTATGGTTCATCCTCAAATTGGGTGCAACGGTTCAACTGGTTGATGCTGTTCGGGCGTTTGTACGTTCCCCAGAAATGCTGAGTGAATACTCTAGCCATATCATCCCAGCTATCGGCAGTTCTTGATGGTAATCCATTGATCCAATCTCTGGCTCCGTCTAGCAACATTAGGGGAAGAAACTTGACAGCTTCCAGGTCTGTCCCATTGTTGATCTGGACGGCTGTATAGTAGTCTGAGAGCCAGGTATCCGGGTTTGTGCTGCCGTTGTATTTCTGGTACGTTGGACCGACTTTGGCAAAGCTAGAATGCAGGGTTATCCTTCAAATCCTATCGGTAAAACACTTAGGACCAAAGAATAAATCATCCTTTTCTGCTCTATCGATGTGTGCAGAATATCTTCCGGCTGAATGGACAGAAGGGGATATGCTCCTTTCTTTTCCATTGTTGCGTGGACGCGCTTTTCCGGGGTTATTTCTATCTCTTCCGTGGTCACGCCCTTTTGGATTAGGCGGAGTTCTGCTCCTGTGCCTTTCTTTATCCTTAGGAGGTGTCCGGGATCTCTCACGTCTGTGAGGTATATCATATCTTCCGGCTTTCTCAGCTGGGTTTCTCGGAGGTGGCATTATTTTGCCGTCATTCCGGTGTTTGTCTTCCCGATCATGGGGCTTATGTCCATCTTTCGGGGGATGGGATCCGGTCCTAGACGCTGCATCCCGGTTGTCGAGGTTTTTCTTGTCTTTTATCGGATCACCTTTTTTATCCTTTGAATTGTCTGAATTTCCGGGTTCTTCCGGTCCAGGTGCTCCAGCAGCGCAAGTAGCTATTTTGCATAGGGCGGAGTTATCGTGCAGCCTCCCTGATCGCTCTTGGCCCCGCTGTTGTTGTTGCAATGCTTTTCCCAAGAAAGCATACACCCCTTGAAGTTTTTCCCCGTTGGAGTACAGATCGTTGTTGAGGATGGCGAACGCTGCTTCCGCGTTTTCTGCTGCGGTTTTGTATATTGGTTCGCCCCTGGCATCTTTGCCGTTTACTTGCTTTTGCCAAGATGGGTTATGGAACCTTTCTTTTGGCGGCAGTTCCTCCGGTCTTACGATTCCGTGTAACCTAGTAGGTTTTAACGCAGATCTATTCTTTCTCTCGTACTCCTCTATTTATTCCTTCATGATTTTGATATCATGCTGGGTTTGTTGGAGATGTTGCCGAGATCTGAGTAGACGTTGCTGTTGCCTTTGGAAGGCTTGTCTCCTGGCTTCCAGCATTTCAGGGGGTTCATCTGGTCCCACTGGTGTTTGCAGCAGCTCTTGTTCTTCCTGTTCCGTCATTGGCGGGGCAGGAATTTCTTTGGACTTCTTCTCCGCAGGCTTTGTTCTGCTAGCATCTCCTATTTCCAGGTTTTCATCAGCGAGATCAGCTGATTTTTTCTTCCGGATTTTGTATTGGAGTTTTTTAGCAGCACGGTGCTTTTTCTTGGAAGAGGGAGGTTTTTTGACAGGCTCATCTTCTGTCATCTCCTTGACATTGGGGAATACCGGAGAAGTTTCTCCGTCTTCTCTCTCTTCGTCTGGCGGAGGGGTTTTGGGGCTTTCCTGGCTGCCGGCATCCGTGACTTCAGCCGGTTTTGCCATTAGCACTTCGTGGAATCCCTCTTGAAAAGATTTTACCTTTCTTTCGAAGGCATCCTCATCTTCATCTTCGGAGTCGAATTTATCCGATCCGGTGTCCGACTCCAATCTCGCCTCAATGGCGGCTAGTACAGACTCGGCTTCCGAGTTCATCGTCATGTTGATGGATGTCGGGTCTTCCGCCTGAATGACGGGTATCGGATCTTCCGTCTCTGTGACGGGTGTGTGGTTGTCTGCCTCTTGCACGGGATTTACGTCATCCGTGTTTTCGGCGACTTCAGATTGCACCATGCCGATAAAGTGTGTATCACTTCTTTGTCGGCGATTCGAGCAAAATCCGGCATCATAGTCGTCTTCGACTGGGTATAGGGCGGGTGGGAAATACTTGCTTCCACTGCGAAACCCCATTGCCTATGCGGTTAGTCCGATAAAGATGTTAGCAGATCCAATCGGTAACACGCAGGCACTTACCAGGTGGTTTTGCGCCGGTGTGTAGGATCCGTTGTTGAGGAAGCGTCCGACGTCGTCGTCGAACTCCAGGCTTCCGACAGTAATTGACCTTCCGATTCCGCCAAGTATCCCAGATCGGAACTTCACGCCTGACGTCGTTTGCCCCACGGTGGGCGCCAACTGTCGAGACATAGTAGTAGTTTTCATAGACGGGGGTGCCATGAGACTACGGTAGAGACGTGGGGTAACGGGATCGCGTGGTGGACAGTGAACACAGAATTTACCCAGGTTCGGTACGTTGCGACAGTACGACGTGCCTACTCCTGCACTTCTCACTAATCAGGACTAAATCCTGTAAACAGGGTTACAATGTGAGGTTTAGATCTAAGCTACTCGACGAGGATGAGCTTCTCGGCGAGTTGGCGTAGAGCTTCTCTGTTATTCGTTATCTAATCTATCTCCCGTCCGGCTTTATATAATAGCCGGATTAGGGCTTACAGAATAGGAAACGTAGAAGACTACGGTAACTTGTAACTTGGAAAGGAAGGAATCCGTCTTCTCCTCCAAGCCAGATCACGTGGGCCGTGATCCGGGTTCTTGTAGAATCCGGCTTCTGTGCGTCGGATTACTGGGCCGCCCAATGGACCTAAGCCCACTACCACTTGGGCCACCCTGGTAATCCGGCACTTTTTCTACCATCTCCGACAATATATACATGTAACACGAAGTACTCGACCGATTATCATTACATAATCTGAAGTTCGTTTCCTATAGCTGTATATTTGCATAGAGAAGGGAGCTGGCTATTGGTTCATAGGATGGAAAAATTCTCCGCCTTCATCTATGACTTGTGTGAGGAGAAATCCTGCCAATTCCTCTGCAACTGCCTTGCAATGTTGGATTGGTCTGAGCATCGCCCGCTTTCGTTGCAGCTTTAAAAGAAGTAGATGAAAACAATTAAGTTATGAACAAAACTAAACATAATTGATGGCAACATAAATAAAGTTGTGAAGATCCGGTTACGTACCTCTAGATTTCTGGAAGTACGGGATTTCTCATTGATAATCCTGTGAATGTACTCGCAAACGTAGTATCCACAATAATCAGTGCCATGTGGTTGTTGCGGGATGCTCTATATACGAGAACATAATTCAGTCAAATTAATAATAATCAAGAGAATGGTAATGGTATTGAAACCAAGGTACGTAGTACTACTTAGTTTGTTAATCTGAAAGTGGAGCTTGTCTGCCCATGTACCGGGTTCTTCCTTGATGAACAAAAGTTAATTATTAATTACTTGATATCAGGAAATGAACGAAAAAGAGGCCGATGAACGAAAGAGGCCGATATATATACCTTTGAAGCATCTGACGCACGCTCTTCCAAGTGTCAGCGTCCCAGGTTAACGGGTTCCAGACTTCAACTTGTCCTTGATCGATTCTAATGATGAACAATATGAAATAGGACCTGCGCACGTGTACACACGCAGTCATGCATTCTCATCAATTACACTTAACATCAGGTAAGCAAAATGGAATGTCTACAAGACAGTAACACTCACTTCAATCCGTAGGGCCAAAGTATTTCTTTTTTGGTACTTTGTCGCTTCAAAAATCTTAGCAAATCATCCGGTGTATCCTTGTTGAACTTTTCTATTGTCTCTTGATGAAACGAATACGGGTCAATGAACCCAAAGTCACAGATTCCTGCCAGCCTGCATTCACGAATCTTCATTCTGCATAGTAGCGTACAAAAAAATGTCGTGAGTGATAATTATACGGGCAATGAACGCGAGCTTAACTAAATAATTAAATTACACAAATAAATCATTTACAAACAGTAGCAGCTGAGGATAGCTTTGTCGAGGGCACGTTGATTGTTCATCTGACAAAATTCATCGAACCCAACCTCCACACCGTACTCTCTGTAGTAGTGTTGATCATGAACTGCCGCCATGATACAGTCTCTCTTTTGCCTTGCGGCCTCCAAGTACCAAACATGTAAGTTCCATAGTTGGGTTGTTAGAGCACTAGGATTTTCGACCAGAGGGTGCTCGGGCTTATATTTATATACCACATCAGCAATAGCGTAACCTACGTCGCCCATGCGTGGACCGGACACTGAAGCCTGGTCAGATAGCACCTTGAGCGGGGCAATTGACTGTGCTTCTTGTTGTCCGAGCTGGGAACTTGTTTCCCTCATTTCGTCTGCTCCGCCTGCTTCATCTGTGCGGTGTGCATCTTTTCAATGTACCGTTCATAGTCTGAAAGGGGCAGCGGTGGCGGCGGTTCAGGATAATATAAGTTGTCGATGGTGCGCTCAATTTTCCACTTTGGTATGTTCTTCAGAGTTTCCTTCCAGATGTCTGGAGGGGGCTTCAGGGGAAACCGTACGAACCATGCTTTGTTTTTGGCTTTCACGGCCTCGGCTAGTTCCTCCGGAGTCATCAGGCCTGGTAACTTCGGGGGAGTCTTGACTTTCTTGGGTTTCCTTTCTCTCTTCTTCGGAAGACTCTCGGCCCCGGGCTCCCAATCTTCGTTGTAGGGTGGACTTGGAGGTGCGTTGGGGGTGGACTTGGAGGTCGTGCATTCTCTGTACGAAAATGAAAAAACTATTAAAAATAGGCTTACATGTGGTGCAACATTCAGTAATTGTTGGAGGTGGTGCATTTGTACCTGGAGGAGTCGGTGGCGTTGGCGCCGGGCTAGGAAACATGATGTGTTTTTTATTCCACAAGATGATACCAAGCTCCATTTCTCCCAGTGTCTTCTCGCCTTCACCTCGAGGAATATGAAGCTCAATTGAATGGCATCCCGGCGTAATTGTTGTCAACCTGACACGAGCATTGGATGCTGGAACTGACCACCATGGTAGGTTGCTCCAGGTTGATTCGGTAAAGCATAGCCTGACGCCACCATGAAGGATATGTTCCCCATTGGCATATGTATCTCACAGTTTGTCTTCTCCGTGATATCATCCACGGGGTAGTGAGGCGCCGACGGTTCGACTGCAGGACCGTCTTCTAGCTGCAGCTGCGTGGAACCCACGCTGCTTCTATGCTGAGATGGGACGGCATCTGCTACATGATCGTCTTCTAATTGCTGCTGATCAGCGTCAGGTGCAGGATGTTCTTCCTCCTCTTTAGTGTCAGGTACAGGGTATCTCTCTTTCTTCAAGAGAAACGCCACCTTTTCTTCTAATATCGATATATGTTCCAGCTCCTTCTTCTTGCTTTTACCACGGCTTCTGTAAGTGCCAAGGTCCGCCGGAAACCCTTGGATCCATGGGGTAGTGGTCCAAAGCCTCATGTTCATCCCCACTTTTCAGGGTTCCGAGTGCCTTCGTCAGCTCGTCGTTCTCTCTATCGGGAACAAAAGTTCCTTTTCGAACAACTTCTATTGCCTTCTCTAGATCTGATACGACTTGTGTTATTTTTTCCGACCATGGTCCCTCCGCAACAATCATCCCAGTCTTAGCGTCCAATGTTGCCCCATGCGCGAACAACCAGAACTTGGACCTATCGGGCCAGTCATGTGTCTGTGGAATGATATTTCTTTTCAGAAGCGCATCTTCATAGCGTCGCCACCTAGGCAGGACAGTCATGTAGCCACCTGACCCCAAAATATGGTGATATTTCTTCTTCTTCGCATTCTCCGTATTTGTGGTTGATCGGGATATAAATACACCCGATTTCTTGTACGCCTTAAAATCAGGCCAAGCGTCTCTTATCTTCACTAGGTGCCCAGTGAAACTAGATCTTCGTCCTTATATTTCTTCCACAAGTCTTTCTTCCACCTCTGGAATTGTGTGGCCATCTTCTTCAAAGCCCACTCCTCGACCTTCTTCTTCTTATCTTCCGCTACGCTGAAATTTAGCCAGACCGTGTCGCAATGCACTCTTTTCAATCTGTCATCGACATAAGTAGCTCCATCGTTGGCGCCGGTCTTCGCCTTATTCCATTCTATTAAGTTGATCGGGACCAGGTCTCTTACAACAACTCCACACTGATTTACAAATTTGCGATAAGTTTCTGGGGGTTCCAGTGGTTTGCCATCAGCAGCAACTTTATCAATCGAGTACCTTGCAGTATCTTTCAACCTTGCGGCGGGCCTCGTTTCGACTTTGTCTCAGTACTTGCGCTAGCTGTTCCGGAGGGCGCCTAAATGGGAAAATAATAATTCGTTAGTAAGTGCAATACAAATTAATTGTTGCGTCAACAGTGACTTGAGATATACATTGGCAAAGTTTTTTCTGGAGGGCACTTCTGCATCGTCGACGTTGTCGTCGTCATCATCTACTACATCTTCTATATTCTCAGCTCCGTCACTGGAGTCGTTAAAAAATTTATTGCTAAACGCCTGTCCACCGTCGTGATCATGATATATGGCCGTTGCATCTTCAAAAATTATCTGGCACATGTATGTTTCCTTCTCCGCCTCACCCATTCCCGTGAGCTGATCGGCGTGCGGATCATGTGGTTCTTGGGGATTCATAGCTCAACACCTGCTAGTAAAATTTATAAAATGAAGAACTCTAATTTACAACTATGATATCAAAATAAAATTTTCATTTTTAAAACTCAGACACTTAGCAAAATTATTTCATCGGACACTTAGCAAAATTATTTCATCGGACACTTAGCAAAATTATTTCTTCGGACAATTAGCAAAATTATTTCATTGGTTATTTATATAGAGAATATGGTATAATAATTTATAAAATGCAATACTCTAAAATGCAGAACTCTAATTTATAAAATGAAGAACTCTAATTTACAACTATGATATCAAAATAAAATTTTCATTTTTTAAACTCAGTTTCGAATCGAAGACGTATAAAGGCACAATTTTTGTGTTGTTTACAACTTTAACATAATTACGCCTATTTATTGGTACTACCTTTAATTCATAATTGAATTACAAGTATTTGATATTTAAAAATATATTTGAAATTTAAACAGAAAAAATTCTCTAAGTCTAGCTAATTATAATTACTAAAAATTCTAATTCTAGCTAATATATTTTAAATTTATATGTCCAAATATTTTTCTAATTCTAATTCTAATTATAATTACTTCTAATTCTAATTCTAATTCTATTTCTAATTATAATTACAACAGAAAAAAAACAAAACAAAAAACTCACTGTTGCCGTGCAGTCACGCGTACGTGTACGCACACACACGTACACGTCGGGGCGGCCGGAGGCGGGGCGACAAGTGGTTTGGAGGCAGAGGGAGCGGTGTCAGGGCCGCGTAGGGGCGGCGACGGGGCGGCGTCGGGGCGGCGAGGCGGACGACTACGACGGCGGAGGCGGGGAGGCAGAAGGAGGCGGCGTCGGGGCGGCGGTGGGGAGGCAGAGGGAGGCGGCGTCGGGGCGGCGACGGGGCGGCGAGGCGGACGGCGACGACGGCGAGGAGGCGACGGCGATGAGGAATCGAGCACGGCGACGGCGGCGTGTCGAATCGGAGATGGGCTTCGCCGCGGGGAAGGAGAGAAGACGCGCGCGGGAACTGAAGGAGAGAATTTTTCGCTAAGGACTGAACTCGCCCCTATACAAGCCTTTAGCACCGGTTTGTGTTTACAACCGGTGCTAAAGGGGTTTGTGTTAACAACCGGTGGTAAAGACCCTTTAGCACGGTTGTAACACAAACCGGTGGTAAAGGTCCGAAAAATGGCCCACTTTCAGACTGCGCGCGCGAACCCACCTTTAGCACCGGTTGTTGTTAAAAACCGGTCCTAAAGGTTTTTTTCCTTTTTCTTCTTTCCTTTTTTCTGTTTCCTGTTTTCTTTTTTCTGTTTCCTTTTTCTTTTTCCTGTTTCTTCTTTTATTTTTATTTTTTGTTTCCCTTTTCTGTTTTTTTACATTTATTTATAAAATCAAAGTAGACTCAAAAAATTGTAAAATCAAATATTTATAAAAGCATATTTATATTTTCTAATATTTTGTGTAAAAATTGTCTAAATGTCATTTAAAACAATAAAAAATAAAAAATAAGATATTTATCAAACTAATTTGAAAATATAAAGATATTTTTTTGTTTCCTTTTTCTTTTTCCTGTTTCTTCTTTTATTTTTCTTTTTTGTTTCCCTTTTCTGTTATCTCTTACATTTATTTATAAAATCAAAGTAGACTCAAAAAATTGTAAAATCAAATATTATAACAACATATTTATATTTTCTGATATTTTGTTTACAAATTGTCTAAATGTCATTTTAACACTTAAAAAATAAAAATAATATTTATCAAAATTCTCAAATTTAGTGGAAACTGGTCAAATTTTTGATATTTATCAAAATGGTCAACACAATTACATAAAAGGTTTAATACATTATTACACATCACCAACAACACCCCCTATCTATTTTTCTTCTTGCCTTTCTTCTGATTGCGCCGTAACCATGGAGTATCTTCATCATTTAACGGGATGCTTGGATCATCTTTGACTTTGAAGGGAGGAATTTCATCAAATTTATTGTAATCTTCTGACATGTCTGTCTTGTCCTCGACTCCCACGATGTTTCTTTTCCCTGAAAGAACTATGTGGCGCCTTGCCTCATCGTCTGATGTATTCTCTTCCTTGTCTTTTCTTTTTCTCGGTCTGCTAGACATGTCCTTCACATAGAAAACCTGGGCCACATCATTGGCTAGGACAGATTGATCATTGCCGCACCCAAGATTCTTCTGATCCACTGTTATCATTCCGTACTTTGGGTCTACCTTCACGCCGGACAGGTTGAACCATTTGCACCAGAACAAGGGGACCTTAAAGGAAGGTCCGTAGTCAAGTTCCCATATCTGCTCTATGTAACCATAGTATGTGACCCTTTGCCCGTTGTCGTCTTTTGCATCAAACCGGACGCCACTGTTTTGGTTGGTGCTCTTTTTATCTTGGTCTGCCGTGTAAAATGTGTTACCATTTATCTCGTACCCTTTAAAGGTCAATACAGTCGAAGATGGTTGCTTGGCCAACAAGTATAGCTCATCTTCAACAATGTTGTCATTAATGAGACGTCTTTGCAACCAACCGCCGAAAGTCTTTGTGTGTTCTTTAGCAATGAAATCTTCAGGTTGCTCCGGGTATTCCGAGCGTAAAATATCCTTGTGTTCCTGGATATATGGAGCCGCCAAGCTGGAATTAACTAGAACTGTGTAGTGTGCTTGAGTGAAAGATTGCTTGTCCATACATGTTGTTGATTTCTTTCCTAGCGTGCCTTTTCCACGCAGTCTCCCCTCATGGCGCGACTGAGGAACACCGATCGGGTTCAGGTCAGGAATAAAGTCAACACAAAACTCAATGACCTCCTCTATTCCATAGCCCTTGACCATGCTTCCTTCTGGCCTAGCACGGTTTTTAACATAATTCTTCAAGACTCCCATGAACCTCTTAAAGGGGAACATATTATGTAAGAATACAGGACAAAGAACGGAAATCTCCTCGACTAGGCGAACTATGAGATGCTTCATAATATTGAAGAAGGTTGGTGGGAACACCAACTAGAATCTGACAAGACATTGGACCACGTCCTTCTGTAAACTTGGTTGAGTTGCTGGATCGATTGCCTTCCGAGAAATTGCGTTGAGGAATGCACATAGCTTCACAATGGGTTCTCGCACGTTTTCTGGCAGAAGCCCCCTCAATGCAATCGGAAGTAACTGGGTCATGATCACGTGGCAGTCATGAGACTTTAGGTTTTGGAACTTTTTCTCTTCCAGGTTTATTATTCCTTTTATGTTCGACGAGTAGCCAGACGGGACCTTGATACTGCTCAGGACTTGTAAAAGATCTCCTTCTCTTCCTTGGTAAGAGCGTAGCTGGCAGGACCTTTGAAATTCTCTGGATTCATCAGGTCGTCTCGTTCGTGCATACGTTGGTGGTGCAGCCGTGCTTTTGGTGTATCTCTCGACTTCTGCCCATGCACGCCCAATAAGTTTAGCAGGTTCACGCAAATATTTTTTTTCACGTGCATCACGTCGATCGCAGAGAGAACCTCTAGTAATTTCCAATAGGGTAGTTCCCAGAATATAGATTTCTTCTTCCACATGGCTACGTGGTTGTCGGCGTCATTCGGAACAGATTGTGTGCCAGGACCCTTACCAAATATTACTTTTATATCTTTGACCATGTCATATATATCAGTACCTTTAGGGAGGGCTGGCTTCCTCCGTGTATCTGCCTCGCCTTTGAAATGCTTTCCTTTCTTTCTTACGGGATGCCTGTCTGGAAGAAATCAACGATGCCCCGGGTACACATTCTTGCCTATATGTATACTTTCAGTCTCGCCTAAACAGTGTGTGCATGCGCTGTATCCCTTGTTTGACTGTCTTGAGATGTTACTAAGAGCGGGCCAATCATTGCTGGTTACAAACAGCAACCCTCGTAGGTCAAATTCCTCTTGTTTGTACTCGTTCTACACACATACACCTTCGTCAGCCCACAACTCTAAAAGTTCATCTACCAATGGCCTCAGGTACACATCAATGTTGTTGCCAGGTTGCGACGGGCCTGGGATAAGCACTGGCATCATAATGAACTTAAGCTTCATGCATAACCAAGGAGGAAGGTTATAGATACATAGAGTCACGGGCCAGGTGCTATGACTACTACTCTGCTCCCCAAACGGATTCAGGCCATCTGTACTTAGACCAAACGTTAAGTTTCTTGCTTCACGTGCAAAGTCCTCGTACTTATCGTCGATGTTTCTCCACTGCGACCCATCAGCAGGGTGTCTGAGCATATCGTCTTCCTTACAGTCTTCTTTGTGCCATCGCAGCAACTTGGCATGCTCTTTGTTTCGGAACAAACGTTTCAACCGTGGTATTATAGGAGCATGCCACATCACCTTGGCAGGAACCCTCTTCCTAGGGCGATCGTCGCCCTCAACATCACCAGGGCCATCTCGCCTGATCTTATGCCGAAATGCACCGCATACCGGACAGGCATTTAAATTCTCGTGCTGACCGCGGTAGAGGATGCAATCATTGATGCATGCATGTATCTTATGCACTTCCAATCCTAGAGGGCAGACAACCTTCTTTGCTTCGAACGTACTGCAGGGCAGCACGTTATCTCTTGGAAGCATCTTCTTCATTATTTTCAGCAGCTTTTCAAATCCCTTGTCAGATATCTTCTTCATTATTTTCAGCAGCTTTTCAAATCCCTTGTCAGATATTCCATTCTCTGCCTTCCATTGCAGCAATTCCAGGGTGGTGCCCAGCTTTTTCTGGCCATCTTCGCAATTTGGGTACAACAACTTTTTGTGATCTTCTAACATGCGCTCCAACTTCAACCTCCCGTTTTCACTTGCGCAGTTTATCTGTTCTTCACGAATGATCTAACGAAGATCATCATCAGACTCATCAACAATGTCCTCAAGTTCAGGCTCGTCTTCCCCCATTTCAGTATCACCGTGTTCACCGAACATAGGATAGTTATGATTATCCTCTTGTTCTTCATTGTCTTCCATTACAACCCCTCTTTCTCCGTGCTTGGTCCAACAAAAATAACTGGGCATGAAGCCTTCTTGCAACAGGTGGGTGTGTATGGTTCTTGAGTTAGGGAAATTCCTCTTATTCTGGCATTTTTTACATGGACAAAAAATAAATCTATTCTGCCTGTTTTTTTCAGCCACATTGAGAAAACTATGTATGCCATTAAGGAATTCGGGACGACGTCGATCACTGTACATCCATTGCCGGTTCATCTGCATTATATAAACTTATCAAAAACCATTATGCTAAATCATCATGACTAAATTAATTAATTAATACAAAATGTTCATCACACGTTAAAACCAAAGTAGCGTAGTGACCATACATATATAGTTCTCATAAAAATACACACCGAAACCAACCATGAAAACTCTCTCTAATTAATGCATTTAAAAACAACAACAAATGCGATCAAAATCGCAACAAAGGTAACAATTGACCCAACGACATAATGATACCAAGCCTCTTTACTAATTGCATATTTTCTAATCTTTCTAATCTTGAGGCGCATTGCGTCCATCTCGCTCTTGTGACCATCGACGACATCGGCAAGAACCTTTTCCAAGGTCATCTTCTGTCTTTCAGTTTTTTCCAATCTTTCTTCAGTTTTTTTCAATCTTTCTATCAGGCCAACATTTTGTTGTTCAACTAAATGTAACTTCTCAACAGTAGGGTCGATTGGCATTTCCGGTTCCACTACCTCCTAGATAAAAATATCTATGTCAAGTTGGTCGGCGTAATTAATTGTCATATAATCAGGAAATGAAAATATGTAGTTATAAAAGATAATATACCACATTCGAATCATAGACTGGACGAGGGCCAACGGGGACGGATATCAAAACCATGGCGCTATACATATAAAAAAACTTACACAATAAGAAAATTATATACAAGTAAATATGTAAATCATACAAATCAAAATTTGTTTTGGTAAATAAAAACAATAGGCTCACCATAGTTGTGTCAGTGACGGGGCGATCGACGGCGGTGAGGACGGGACACGGTGCGCGACATTAAAAAAACCACAAATCCATAATTAAATTTGAGCTCAAATTGCATATGTATACATAACAAATGATGAACTCTCTCTAGCTTAGGCATTTCATCAAACACCTAGCTAACACAACAAAAATGAAATGAGCAAGAAAACGAGGAAAACTTGCAATGCCGGAAGAGGGAATGTTGATGCTAACCGTAGGACCGATGGGTGCCAACAATCTTGACAAATGGTGGATAAAAATGGGGATGGATTAGAGCTCCCAAGAGGAAGGAGAGAGCAAAAATGGAGTTGAGCTCGAGCTGAAAAAAATGGAGCTGAGCTCGGGGTGGAATATAGGGGAGGGCTTTAGGACCGGTTTGTGTTAAAAACCGGTTCTAAAGGGTCTGACAGCGGGGCCCCGCAGTTGCTGCAAAAGTGAGAAAACCTTTAGCACCGGTTTGTGATACAAACCGGTTCTAAAGGGTCTGCCACTGGGCCCCCCTCCCTGCAGCAAACGGTCCAAAAACCTTTAGGACCAGTTTGTGTTACAAACCGGTCCTAAAGGCCTTGCGGCCATTTGTTGCAGGGAGGGGGCCCATCTGACAGACCCTTTAGAACCGGTTTATATCCAATCCGGGTCCAATGTGGTTGGCTCAATGCCCTATTTTCTACTAGTGCACTTAACGCCCTCGCCGGGGGCGTTACGCCCTGTGACTTAACACGGGCTCACGCCCCCCCCGAACCCCTTTGTTCTTTTCCCCTCTCTATGTTCGTGAAGAAGAAGACTAACTACCCCTCCGCCACATCCCTCTTCTCCCCCAAATCCGTCAACTTTTACCAAGATCGAAGGCTATTTGTTAGGGATTTGGTTCCCTTAGGATTCCCAAAGGTATTGCCCCACTTTTATCTAATTTTATTGGTCGAAATTCTCACATCTCATTCTCTAGGTTTTCCTGATTTATAATCTATCTAGTTTCTTAGCTATTTAGTATGTTACTATTAGGTTGTTACTGGTGGATTAGTGTGTTTCTAAGTATTTACTTTTCTATTACTTGTGGATTTTGAAACCCTAGATTGTAGTGTTATATTTTCGTAATAGATTAGTTGATTATAGTAATATGTTGCTATTATTAGATTGTTAGGTTGCTATAGGTTGCCATTAGTAGTACTAGTATAGTCATATTGTCAATATTTTTTAAAACTCTAGTTCATTGTATATTCATATTATAGCAAATTTTATTTCATTGTAAATTATAGTTGATTATAATTTTAGTCCTTCTTAGTAGTAGTGTTTTTGGCAACTTTGGGCTAGGGATGGTAGATTGCACACTCTAATAGTTTTCATGCTGACATTTGTGTTGGAATGATTGCCACATTTTATTTGAACAAGGTAATATAAGACTCTGGTATTTATATTGTTAGATGACAAGGTCCATAAAACGGAAAGATGATGCGTCCGGGACTAGCAAGGGCAAGAATGTGAAGACCAAACCCATGAGGGAAACTAATTCAAAGGGAAAGAAGGTGAAGGATAAAGATTACATGACCATGGGTTTGCATGAATGGTAAGAGGCTAGAATGAAGGTAGACCCTTATTTGTGACCGAGATAGAAGCTAGCCGATGCCCGGTTTTGGAACACACAACAAGATACAATGTTTGAAGTTGTCATTCAAAAAAAGAGGACCGACATTGTGAGCAAGAAGCATGTGGATTTTGAATACATTAGGGGCTACAAATATTAGTTTGGAAATATCACTTCCGCCTGTGACAACAATGGTGTCAGGAAGATCATGGAATTTGAACAAGCCTATAATGCGTATGTGGTAAAATAATTTTATGCAACTGTGTTCGTCATGAAAGATATGAACAAGACAATAAAGTGGATGTGCGGTGAAGTGCCCCCTTCATCGACTTTGTCAAAGAAATGGGCTATGAGGAACAGTACACAAGGGGAGAGAAGTTGAATGCTATGGTAAGGGTGCTCCGCCAAGCAAGACATGCCTTAAGTGGCATTACCCCAATGGCACACCCTCAGAAGACTTTTGTAAAATTGTTGGACTGAATCCAAGGTATTACTATTTGCCGAATCTCCTGAACATGACAATTTTCCCCAAACCTGACAACCTAGGCGAAGTTAGTGGCCATGTCATCCAGCTTTTGTTGCATACTCATAATTCCAATACTTAGATAGATGTGATGCGGTGGCTGTACAAGACAATGAGGCATGTGGTCAAGAACTGGTGATCTCTTTGCTATGCATATCATACCTATATGCCTTCATCAAGTATGTGAGCGCCGAGAGGTACAGTCAACTAGCACCACTTGAGGACATGTTTCCACCAAATATGCATCATCACTCATATCATCCGAAGGCGAAGCGCATCTCAAGGACAATCGATATGGGTGCATCATCTAGTGGTACACATGGCAACTCTAGTGCGTTACAAGAATTTTTCAGCAAGTTTACGAACATGTGCAAAGCCAAGTATAATCATACCCATTGGATGCATCAACTTGAGAAGAAGAATTTTAGGGAGTTTCATCAAGATCGAAGGAAACGTGGATTCAACTATGTTCCTAACAATGGGAAAGACTTGGCCGATAGTGGCGCAGAAGATTACCGTACACCGCCCCTTACCAATGATGACTTCCACGGTTGGGGTGGTGTTGTAATGCGTAGAGATAAACGAATTTCTACGCGATACTTCCAAGATCTAGCCGAGGTAGAAGGCCACGAGGATTACCACTAGACGCGCGGTTGCGGATTATCGATGAAGCGCGTCGGGGCAGTGTAGTCCCACGATCCGATCCAGCCGATCCAATCCCTCGAACGTGGAAGTGCTGAACGTACATCACCTCTGCCGGTATCCACACGTACGAGGAGGAGCTCCGATGGAGGACTGCTAGGTCTGGTGTGACGGCTGGAATAAGTGGGGATAAGGTTCCCAACGCATGGGAGTGGACTAACGTGCCCGCTGGGCAACCTGCGCCCCTCTTTATATAACGGATGGTAGTGGGCTTCACAACACTTGTGGACCATTCCCTTTGTGAGTCCGACTCACAAACTCAGTCCATTTCCGGTTCGGATCCAACCCGACCAATATATTTTCTCCGCTCTTGTGTGCGACCCTGCAGGCTCATGGCGACTTGGACACGATTGGAGTCCGACTCCCAATTGATCAATAGGTACCGGCTCCTAGCAGAACGTGCCGACTCTCAAGACCCATTGAGTCATGACGACATACCTTCCAATGTAACTTTCGTCTTAGTCCCTTTTGCCTCACGATATACCTTGTCGAACTATAGGCGATTTATCGTCATCCCTTTAATAGCTCAACTCTCTTCTCGGTTCGTGATATTTGATTCATCTGACTAACTCTTAGTCAACAGACACATTTAACACTTAACTGAGTCGTGCATGGCCATGCTTCCTTAATCATATCACTCGAGAGGGCCCAGATAATATCACTCCATTCGGAGGGGCAAAATCCCATCTTGATTATCCACATCACGCAGTTTGCTTCTCATTCGACCCGAACTCTGCCTTTATAGCTGCCTTGTGACAGAACAGCGTTTGACAGAACCTAAGTCGGTGATCCACAACTCGGATTGTGCGTTAACCTCAGTTCTAAGGATTACATTGATTGATACATGCAAATGACGACTTGCTCGTTGCATCTCAATATGGGTTAGTACGACTTTCTAAACTCTTTAGCCAAGTCTATGAACGTTGGAATGGCATCACCATGCCCATGACAAGTGGAACCGTGTCATCATCCAACACTCACATGAGTCTAGGGTATGTGTCGAGCACAACCTTAATGACCAAGGATGATTTAGTATGAACAACATGAATATATAGTTCCACAATCGAATCACATATTAAATGACATATATCAGATGTTCAAAACAAGGACGACTTAATAGCTGTATGAATACATTGGGAATTACATGATACATAATTGCCTTTAGGGCATATTCCCAACATGTGGTGCACCCCCTAACTTCGCTACCTGATAGGAGCATAGTGGTAGCGACTTAGGGTCTAGTGCGGAGTAGTTCTTCTGCAATCTAGGTTTGTAATGGTTTAATTTGAAGACTTCTCGTAATTGAACACTTTTCATGTTTGTATTGTTGAATTTGAACCATCTATGTAATTTGAACCTATTTCTAGAATTTATTGTACCAGGGCGTTATGCAAATTGTCGTGTTTGTTGTGTTAATTTTTTTGCAAATTGTTGTCACATATTTTCCAACAAACACTTCTGCCAGGAACATAATGCTCCAAAGTAGGGCGTTGGGTTATAAGTGTAACTCCTCGGTAGAGGGCGTTATGCCCTGTTCGTGTAAGTCCGGGTTGGTATCCGCTCTAGATCTGTTAGGGGGAAGAATTGGCGAGGAATTTGGGGGTAATTCCGCCATGGGGCCTGAACGCCCCACACCATGGCGTTATGCTGCTGCGATGCGTGGATCTCCTCCCCAACCTCCGGCTTGGGTCTGTTAGGCTCAGGACATAGAGAGGAGTTCCCGCAGATTTCCGCTACGAAGGGGCTTAACGCCTTGAGGGAAGGCATTATGCGGCATAAGGTTTAATTGACGTTGTCCAGCCCCCATTCCCCACATCGAGTCCCCATTCGCAAGAAGCAGCCGCCACCGTCTCCAGGTTGTCTCTGGCCCGGATAGGGAGCCTCCGCCACCGCTCCTCTTCTAGGACTCTTCGTCCCCAAGCCTTCCGAGCTACACCTTCCCATCCCCATTCGAGACCCCCTTTGTTTTTTCTTCTCAAGCAAGCTCCCTCCTCAACCAAGCTCCTCTCTCCAGCCTTCTCGCCGCCTTCACCATGCCTAGTTGGCCTGATAGCAAGAGTTCCCACGACTCGTGGACGGGTCTTGTAAGTATTCTTACAAATTTAGAGTTATGTTTATGATAATTTTTGTTAAATTAAGTAAGTGTTATTTTGATAGGGTTTTGAGGACATTGTAGCTCCACGAGGTTGATTAGGTTATGTTCTAATTGGTAGAATTAAGTTAGTGTTGATATTCTAGGGTTAGTGTTTTAATGTATACTTTTTTTGTCTTTGTAGCTCCACAAGGTTGATTATGTTCATGATACCACCGAGGACACTTTGTGGTGTGGGGTAGCGCTCGATTCAACCGAGACTTTCCGCCTTTACAATGTGGTGCCAGAGAGGTTCATTCCTTTTGAAGGATCGAACACAGGACAATGTTTCAATGCGTGTTCTGTTAGGAACGTAAGTGCATCACCGCTTAATGTATGGTCCTCGTGGATACTTCTTGGGGGTGATAACATAATTTGTTTGTGTGTGTAGGATGCCATGAATTCTGGATTTATGCGTTGGGTGGATGTGATGACTCCCAAGTGCAGGAGATCATTTGTAGTACCTTTCGATAAGTATTTGAGTGTCGAACCCACGAGGAGCTGAAGGTAAGCTATCTATTCTCTAAAGCCCTATAACCCTCTTACATGGCTGTTTATGCAAAGCAATAAGTTTGACTAAAAGGAACTAACTAATTAAAAGTAAGTGACGTGGAGTGTGGTTTGTCTAGTAACTAGTGAAGCAAGTTTAAAATGTAAGTAATCCTAAAGCAAGTTTCTAAGCAAGTTTCACAAGTAGCAAGAAGCAAATATCTCAAGTATCTCAAGGGAGCAGGTGATCTAGCAATAGGTGTTTCGTTCGTGTGGTTGTCACAATTAGTGAAGCACATGTTTTAGTCTTAGTTGTTTCTTCTAGGAAGGAGCCATGGATAGGTATAGTCAAGTAAATTATATACAACCCCTTATGATGGATCATCTGGCCAAGTAAATGACTGCACAAGATTGATTAAGACATAAAGTCCCACCATAGCCTTACGTTCTAAGGTCCCCTATATATATCCCCCAATAACTTAACTTTTTGGCTCAGTCTCAGGTTACTGTCACTCCCAAATCACCACCACTCCATTATGCTACCGGTGATCACCTTACATGCATTCCCCAACATATGCGTGCACTCATATATTGTACATAAAGACAATCATAGAAGATAACAAACTTGTTCAACCAATCAACGAACTATTTCACCATTGCCAAGAACAATTCACTACTCAAACATAGACGGGGAGACACAATACATCAAGGGAATAAAGTATTGCATCATACATCGTGTTTGCCAAGAGATTACAGTGGATAGATGGAGCTGATCTTGCTGTAGATGTTGATGATGAACACGCCGGAGGGGGTGGAGCCCTCCGGGGGTGATCCCGGCGGCGTTTCCCCCCTCCGATCTTCTCCGGCGGCAGCCTTCAGTCTCTTTGTTTCGTGGTTTTGTATGTCGGTGCCGCGTCCTCCTCGAAAAGGCCATAGGACCCTTTATATAGTCGTTTTAGGTCACGAGACACTCGGGAGAAGAAAGATCGACGGCATCGGAGCGACGGGGGCAAAAAGGGGGCCCCACACGCGGCCAAGGAATCTGGCCGCGTGGAGGGTTCTCTTATCCACCTGGTTGGCGTTTTGGCCCTCTACTTTGGCCCATGGTCTTCGTCTCGAAAATTCTGAACCGTGCTCTTTGGCCTTGCCCTTTTTGGAGTCCCGAAGCTCCCGGAAAGTCTGAAACACTAAAAAGTACGTTTTCTGGAAAAACAGGGTTAGAACCAAAAGACGAGGGATTGTTCAGAAAATCCCCCAAATCATTATAAAACATGAATATAAGTTGCTAATATGTAGTAAAAACAAGTAATAACATGCAAAGTTCATGTATGCATTTTACATGCATCAACATCCCCAAGCTTAACCCATACTCGTCCTCGAGTATGAAGGTGATAAAACTAACATGGACTTTGTATTTTAAAACAATCATGGAATATCAAAGAGGATTATTCATGCTACATATAATCAAATGATTCATAATGTAGATGAGTAGCAACATACAATTCATGTTATAAGAAATATCAAATATGCAAGCAAAGATGCTTCATGAAAGTTCACAAAGTGTGTAATGAAATAAAAGCACTATAGACCAAATGCATACACAAAATGAAAAATAAAATCCTATATTGTTCAAAGAATAGCATAATGGAAAATAGAAAATATGGTGGACACTTTGGAGAAAAATTAGTAGAGGTAAAACATTATCAAGTCTTATTTAGCCTCTAAATTATTCAACTAAAATTACTAATTGAAATGTGGCATCCATTGGTCTAAGACTCTCATTGCCCCTTTATCACTAGCATCTTAAATTGTGAATGTTGAAGTAATGTGATTGACAAGTTGTTGGTTGAATGCCTCATGCCCCGTGAGTGTGAAAACCTACTCCATGATTACTCAACTTAAGATTCCTAATAAGCTTTGTACAATCATAATAAG